>OZ007570.1:73920920-74033420 GCA_963931925.1 Onchidella celtica | reverse complement strand
AACAGGAAATGTCTAGAATGGAAGCGAAACAGGAAATGTCTAAAATGGAAGCGAAACAGGAAATGTCTAAAATGGAAGCGAAACAGGAAATGTCTAGAATGGAAGCGAAACAGGAAATGTGTAGAATGGAAGCGAAACAGGAAATGTCTAGAATGGAAGCGAAACAGGAAATGTCTAGAATGGAAGCGAAACAGGAAATGTGTAGAATGGAAGCGAAACAGGAAATGTGTAGAATGGAAGCGAAACAGGAAATGTGTAGAATGGAAGCGAAACAGGAAATGTGTAGAATGGAAGCGAAACAGGAAATGTGTAGAATGGAAGCGAAACAGGAAATGTGTAGAATGGAAGCGAAACAGGAAATGTGTAGAATGGAAGCGAAACAGGAAATGTGTAGAATGGAAGCGAAACAGGAAATGTCTAGAATGGAAGCGAAACAGGAAATGTGTAGAATGGAAGCGAAACAGGAAATGTGTAGAATGGAAGCGAAACAGGAAATGTCTAGAATGGAAGCGAAACAGGAAATGTGTAGAATGGAAGCGAAACAGGAAATGTGTAGAATGGAAGCGAAACAGGAAATGTGTAGAATGGAAGCGAAACAGGAAATGTGTAGAATGGAAGCGAAACAGGAAATGTGTAGAATGGAAGCGAAACAGGAAATGTGTAGAATGGAAGCGAAACAGGAAATGTCTAGAATGGAAGCGAAACAGGAAATGTCTAGAATGGAAGCGAAACAGGAAATGTGTAGAATGGAAGCGAAACAGGAAATGTGTAGAATGGAAGCGAAACAGGAAATGTCTAGAATGGAAGCGAAACAGGAAATGTTTAGAATGGAAGCGAAACAAGAAATGTCTAGAATGGAAGCGAAACAGGAAATGTCTAGAATGGAAGCGAAACAGGATATCTGTACTTATCTGCCACTTCTTACTTCGTTAGCAGCACAAAAGCACGCCCGTCTGCCAAATGCATGGAAGCTGGAACTGGAAGTGACGCATTTGGTTACTAACCCACTTTGCCCAATTTTGACATTTTGCCCTGCTGCGACCCCACAGTTTTTCTGTGGTTTATATGATATTTCGTCTATTTTAGAGAAATGCTAGTAAGCATGAATTAACAGTACCTACCCTTTCCCATGAAGTAGTTCTGTACTCTGTTGTGTCATAAACGTCAGTTGTAATGCTGAACGTTGCCGGAGTTTCTGGCATCCGATTCTGTCGTTTCCTGTTTGCCAATGGAGAGTACCGACACTTTTTGGACCTGTTAGTGTTGTGTAGTACGTCATCACCGACTACACGTTACACTCACACACTAATGTACACATGGGCGAACACATCACATAAAGTTCATGCGCAGACGTACACATATTGACCAATATACTCACAGGGACTCATATACACACCACTCACACACATAAATGCGCACACATCTATGCATCCAATACGTCACGACCAATAAGATTATGGTTTGTGGCTTTGGAAGACTGTCATTCCAAATCGCGGGTTGTATTGACTACAATTTAATGGGTTGTTTTTTGTTGTTTTTTTTTTTGGGGGGGGGGGGGGTGAGGGATTGGTTGGAGGGGGGGGGGGGTGTTACATTTTCCTGAGCGTCATTTTCTCCCGCATCCTCCCAGCTTTGTGCTGTCTCTCCCTGCGTCTTCAAACAGCGACGCTATTACTGTTTTTTAGTGTCGTATGATTCAATATGGAAACAGTGTGTTCACATCATAGTTGTCAGAGAGGTAACACCTGTGGAGGAGCACAAAAGAGGGAGAGCAGATAACCCCAGAACAGGAAACCAGCGTCACGTGGCCGCCGCGAGTAAAATCGCTCGTAAACAGAGAGAAAGCGGGTAAACCGGTGCTAGCGGAAAGTTTAAAAGTTAAAGAAAAAAGAAGATCATGTGTGGAACTGAAAAACTACATAGACTATTGTAACAAAAATGATGCGCTAAAGATACTCAACCCCAGCCTCCCTTGAATATGTGAATGTATCAGTATGTATAGGTGTATCTGTTTGTGTGTGTGTGTGTGTGTATGTGTGTGTGTCTGTGTGTGTATCTGTGCTTATATGAATATTTGTTATCGTTTTTTTCAATTTTTTAAAATGTTCATTGCAAGAACCGAATTATTAGATTTCTTAAACATATTATGAATGTGAAAGTAACTGGACTTATTGGATGCTACAAAGTATAATTATTATGTACTGATTTCTATGTGTAAAAATGTGCACAAATGCCCCCCCCCCCCCCCGTGTCATTATTTCCAAACAGCATTGAACCCTACCATGGAGTAAAGGTAAGTGTTCTTACGACTATAATAATTCATGAACTGATTTTCGTGAAGCATAACTGGGCCTCATGTGAACTTATGACTTCTTTTTCCTTTTTGCGAGATGTAGAATGATGTCCTAGATCCTCCACAGCAATAACTGACCAGCTTATAACAAAATTCAAATTAATAGATTAAAATTTATCCATATCATCCCCCCACCAGCAACAACAAAATTTATTATTCATTATTAAATATATATTATTATAATAAATATTCAAATATTATTTGTATTGTGACTTGTGAGTTGTGAACTTTTGTGAGTTGTGTACTGCGCCTAACAGGCTGCGGCACAAATTGCTCTGAGATAAAGAGAGATGGAGAGAGAGAGTGAACGAGATAGTGAGATAGAAGAGTGAGCGAGATAGTGAGAGAGAAAGTAGCAGTGTAGTGTGTTGAGCGCTTCGCCGGCGCTCCATTCTGCTCTGTGGTTGACAGGTTTCTTCTGTAAAGCGCATAGAGCATTTTAAAAATGGATATGCGCTATATAAAATAATAATAATAATAATAAAACATATTTAGCACAGTGAAGCGTAATGCTCAGACTCAGTCTGCCTGACACACAAAAACTTCATGAGAACGGGTGTAAAACATGAAAATGGAAACGTTTTATTATTTTCCCCCTCCTAAGAAGTAGCAGGAATTCACGTACGACGTTAATCGATACCACCAGCCAAATGGCGTATTGCTCAGTTTAGTAAATTAATCTAAACTATTACATCAAATAAACTTTAGCCATCTGGAGATAACAATGCAAATGAGGAATTCGATAATGCACATGCAATAAATGATTGCAATAAACATGATAACCTTTGCCCCCCCCCCCCCTCCAGACTATCTGATGGCACCATATCAAGCATTGATGTATTCAGAGTAAAACTGCGCAGCGGTAGTAGATCTTGAGATGGGTGAGGGGAGGGAGAGACAGGAAATAGGAGGGGGGTGGGGGTGGGTGGGAGGACACGAGGGAATTCGGTCTTAGCCTTCGCTTTTGTATCTGCAACACATGAAATTTGTAATGAAATTTTTTCATCCACATGATTTTCAAATGTCATTAGAGCGGTATGCATACAGCAGAGGGGGGGGGGGGGGAGTATTGAGAACTAGCCCACCCGTTGGGGGGAGCGGACGGTGCAGGCACTTGTCAGTGTGTACTACCCCGGATAGCCTCACGAGCCATCAGTGAGTGCATAAACATAATTATTGTGCCACAGACCTCATTGCTGGCCACGTCTGGAAAATTCATCTCTCATGCAGTTTATGCCTAATTTACATACGTTTATTAATAGCTAAATCCCAGAAGTCCAAATAAACTGAACCTCCACCGCTCTCCCATCCCAAAGAACAAAACATTTCCAGCTAAGAAAATATCAGGAGGAGATAACTGTTGCAGAGGATGTTGCAAGTTTGAGTGTCGGCCGACAGTGGAAAACTTACAACACATGGAAATTCCAAACATGATGAAGAAATAGACAGAAATAAGCTGGAGAAAGTCATTGTGGTCGATCTAACATGTTTTTGATGTCGGAAATATGATAGTTTTGGTAACAGCGACAGAAGCTGGTTACAGAAAACTGAGCTACAGTACTGGGTGCTGTGGCTGACCTTAGAGTCTTTCGTAATTTATAATTCCATTGCTCAGAAAACAGAGTTTTGACGCCGGCATTATTGGGTCAAGGTTTGCAGACACAATCGGCATTCATTGCTCATTCTAGAGGTCTGGTGTCCCTTAAGCGACCTCCCCCCCCCCACCCCCCCCAACCGCCACCCCTCGAACACCCACTACTGCACCTTTATGTGAAAAAAACAACAAAAACCAAAGGGTACTACAAAACTATCCAATGTTTTATCTGATTATCCGTCCGTCCGTCTGTCTGTCTCAGTCTCTCTGTCAGAACTGTTTGCCTACTAACATGGGTACAGCCCTGACCAAATGTAATTTCTTGACGACGCCAACCTTCAGCGCAGCTAACCAAATGGGCCTTCAAATTATGACGAGCGACAGAAATGATGTAAACTTCGTATTGTAAATTACCACACATTTCAGTTCCATTTCCTACACCAGTCGGTTTTTTTTTTTTCAATCTTCTTATGCTGACAGTTTTTTGTGTGTTTTATTTGGTCTCTGCTGGCCACCGCATTTGATCATACACAGACCGATCTAATTTGTGCACACACAGCAGCGACCGCGGACACAGGCCAGACTATGACATGGCTGTACTCAGATCCACATACCAGCTCCTCTATCTTTTCTCTGTCTCCATAATGGGGCATAACCGCAGCGAGATCAGTTGTCAGCCCGTCCAGAGACCTGACCACATCCCTCAAGTCATTTTGGTCCAGCCACTGAAAGAGCAACCATCCTCCACACCAGCGCCTCCCTGGAGAGATGGCCGTTAATTCTCGCCTACTTTTGGCTGGATATGAACGGAAGGGGTTGGGGGGCCGGGAAGGAGGACGGGGGGGGGGGGGGATTAGATATTTAGGCTGATCATATTTCTGGACTGAGAGAAATGGGAGGGAGGGGGGAGTTGTACATGGAGGTTTGCGCGTGTCCATGGGAGGTAATCATACACTCACCAGACACGCATCTCCTCCATTTTGGGCTTTTTTTTTTTTCATGTTCAGGAAAAACGTCATAGAATTTATTCTATTACTCAGAAAATTGTTTCAATAAGTGAGAGCGTGTTTTCACAAACTATTTTATAGGATAACACAGATCTCGAATATAGATCTTGGCGTACTTCACTGTGTTGTCCTAGTAAATGTTCCATGCTCAACATTTCGTACCCAATTTTCTTCCGTGCTTGTTCGAGGATCCGATCTCCTCACTGATCAATGGTGCAGACCTGCAAGAAAAAAAAAATTGCAAACTCACAAATCTGACACGTTTGCAAATGAAAATCTACACTAGACAAATTGATATGCCTTGTTGGGATATCTACATGAAATAAGTTACCAATAAATTCTTATAATCCTGGATAATTCCGCTGTATGTTGTCAATTACGACAATCGAATAGCCATTTGTCGCACCCAACAGGACAGTTTGTCAGTTAGGCTCGTTTTTTGTATTTTTGCTGAGAACATGGAAAACATAGTCGTGACTTTGACAGTTCAAAAATGAATCATGACCATCTATGTGCACTCTCGTCTTGAGTTGTTGGTGCGCGCAAGAATCTTATGTTGCATAGGTTTTTTTTCCCAAGACAAAAAATATGTGTACTGGTATCGCTTGCGCTGAATGTTTGTGCAAATGTAAACTTGAAACTGTTTTAAATAATTTTGGCACACATTTCGTACCTGCGGCCATTTGGAGCATGTAGCATAGTTAGTGTTCACAGAACAGTCGACTCGGGCAGGTATCATATTAAGCCAGGCTAAGCACAGTCAGACGCTGCCAGCAAAATGTACTACAAAAAAAAAGAGTGGCACAAGCTGTCTGTGTGTGACTAGGCTGATTACGATAGGATCTTTCTGGATTTACTGAGGAAAAATATAGGAAATAATGGCGTGCCAACATCTGACTTTCTCTAACCGGGTTTACTATGATATCTACTTGGGAGATTGTTTTCAATAAGTATAATTAATTATTACATTATTCAAGGTAATTAACCTGTGTGCGAACATTAATTTCCCTCATACGCTGGTTGCAACAGCTGAGAGAGAACGCTAATGTCCATCTCTCTGTCTGCAAACACCGCTATGTTTTAATCTGTCAGTACCGACATGGTTATGCAGAATTTCCCGACATGGTTGCCTATTTAGTAACCTGTGGCCATTATACCGACCATCATTGTCTGTGGCGATCGCTCAAACCTGAGTGAAGGTTCTGTTTCAGACTGCAGTATGTCTGTTTTCTGTCCACTAAGATCTCTCCCTCCAACCCCTCCTCACTTGCTTGTGTCAACCTCATATTTCCCGGAGAGGGAGGACGACGATAGATTTTAATTAAATGTTATTACTTCAGTTTTCTACAATTCACAGTGAAATACAAAGCGATAAATTAATATTCCTGATGCTCACATTCATAATCAGTATCTTCCATACATCGTGTTGGATAAAGAACGAGACCTGATGACTTTCAGGAGGGAATGCATGGATCTTGTCCTGTACACAAGGATATCTCACTCAGGGGCGAGGCTTCCTCATAATCAAATAATCAGTGATTACCCTTCGAATATTAATTCTAGAATTACTACGCTTTTCAGATCGAGCCCAACGCCAAGTCCATTTTAGTCAGTTCAGCATTCTATTCTACGTTGCTATTTTGGGTTTGTTGTTATAGTCTAACACCCCTCATCGAAAAGCATCTCTGTAGGGACTTACACCATATGAACTGGTCCAGAACCAGTGATTAACAAAGACGAAGAAGACTTGACTACACCCAGAAGCGAGCTTGAGCATAGCCTGTTTTCTTCAAAGCGGCGCCGCAGACAGCAAAATAGTGGGGGAAAAAAAATAGGTTTATAATCAAGGTTTGACCTGATTTTACGTACTTATGCAGGTTTTTCACTATGCGGTCGTTTTCATCCCAATCGAAAGGTAAAGAGTAGAGTGAAAGAGTTTGTGTGGATCTTTTTTTTTTGTTGTTTGAGGTAATCTAAGAATAATTTACTCTACGCACAGCAAGAGCTATCAAAGGATAATAATTATTATAGTCTAGATCTAGATATAACTGTGATCAAATTCAGTCGAACGTATTAAGAACATCAGTTCACTTGATAGGTCGCTCGAACCTAAACCGCAACGGCAAATAGCCACTTCTCCGAAATCGCTGCACATTGTTGTGTGACAGAGATGCCATTTAAGCATTTTCTACCATTTAATGTTAATGGGTCCTTTCCGAGAAACTTTACGAGATGGTAGAATAACAAAATCTCTGGATATGAATATGACAGTGAAAACGTGCTGTTCAAATTATATTTTTAAAAATGGGTGAAAAATATGCGTTTATAAGTCTGTTAGTATGAATGAAACTTTTTTCAGATTAGTTTGGCTTGTAAATTGCTACATTCCTGTCCTGTTGACAAGAATAGTCCGCTCTTTAGATTTTTGCAGTGCCTAGCACCCGTTTCATTGTTTTAGTCGCTGCAGTTATACTTATGTAAATATGATGTAGCAATTCGTCCTATTATGAGGATCTTACTAGCTTAAATTCTGATTACCCTCTGCAGAGGGCCACGCTTCGCCTCTGATCTCACTATAGAAAATGATAATGATCTCACTCGCTGTCTTTATCTCTCTTTATCTCTGTAGCAGATCAGTGGGAGTTTATCATGGAGACAGGAGGGGGTAGGGGGTTGGAAGAAGGCGGGGGCAGGCTTACCACCTCCAAAAATATGTACTATATTTGTTTCATTCAGAAATTTAATGATAATGTACATTGACACACAAGGGATGTCTGCAAAAGCCTGTACGCAACTGAACAGCTGAGTGTTACCTGCAACTCTATTGAACTACATTGTCATCAGTGGCTGGCCTAGAGTGGCCATCAATTTGAACACGTGCGATATCTCAAATAATTTCATATTTTATTTCTGTCCTCTTTAATTTGAATTATGAGTTTTCTACGCATCTTAACTGATATCTTATTAATCCATATCGAAAGTGTGTACTCATTTTTTGAGACACCCTGTTAAATAGTAATGTTGCATTTGCAAGCTACCCCTTTCCCTCTCCCATTTTGCTAGTCATACTGGTGACTGAGCGTGACGTGTTCACTTCCTATTTCCTCTTATTGTTGACATTCGCCAGAGTGACCTTGCCCTCCCTTTCTTGTGAGTAGAACTAGATGTTTACGCCAGAATTGGCCTTGAGTGATGTAACGTGGTGGCGTATTAATACGTGATTGGTTAGTTCGTGTGTTTCGGGCGAGGGCAAAGGTTAGATTAATTTCGGGAACTTTCTATAGAAATATCTATATATATAGACCCATGTAAGTAGTTGGTTGGTGAGCAAGTGAGTTTTTTTCCTGGTGTGGCATAGGATATTTAGTTGTTCGCTGGTGCCTTCCTAGTGTTTTATTGTTAAGATACCGGTACAGTTATTAAACTTTAGGATTATTTAATCGATCGACGGATCTCGTGTTTATTTTTTCTACAGCTGTAATAGTATCGTTTTCCAAAGGGTTATAGTTAGATCAACTAACGCCCCCTCACCCCCCTCCTACTATAACGTGCTAGAACAATCTCAGCTGTTACAATTAATAATAATAAAACAGAAGTACCGTTACCCGCTCACAGCGTGATGTGAACCGAAACGTTCAGCAAACCTGCTTTATGAGGCGGAACGGACTGAATAAATATTCACATAGTGACTGTGTTTATCCCGGAACAACATTCTAGTTTTTGGTCTTGTTGTGTAAGTGTTCAGGACATTGTCCCCGGCCTGTCCCACCAGTTCTGTGCCACATCCAAACACTCCCCAGACTACAAAACAAATTGTTTAGTTGTGCATAAAGATCAGAGAGTATATTGTGTTGTATGCAAAACACATTAAGCCAGGGCTAGTAATATTACAGTGAGGCATTTAGGTGGAGCTGAAGATTTCAGAGTCAAAGAGTGCACAAAGTACACTAACTTTTTTTCAACATTTCAGTTTGGTGTTTTTTTGTTCTTTTTTAATCTGTGACTTAGACACGATATTACTGTAGAACTAAAACCTCCAGTCTGGCCGACATACCATGCAAATTGCGGGTGGAATTATTTTTCTTGCCACATGGTACATGACACCACACGTTGATTGTTTTGTAATAGCTCGTAATACTTCACGCTGTTATTATATTTAGTGTCAAACATACAACATTCGACACGTCTAAGCAATTTTTTTTCCTTGATGTGAAACACAGGACACTAATTGCTCTAAGTAGGTTTTGTATGGTGAATAGAACACTTGTGCCAGGCACACCCTATAATTCACTAGGTGATCAATAATAGCAAATAATCTAACCCTTCTTTAAACTTTCCCACTTGTGGAAAAGCAGTCACCGTAAAGGAATGAAAGAATGAAAAGCTTTGTCTTCTTCATGGAGCTATTAATAACACTGGAGTGCGTACAGCTGATTTCATGCGAGCGCATTAGAAGGCGATAGTCGCCATCTTGTATAGGGCAAGCACGGACTGCGCCTCAGCGTTTACTCATCCGTTACACTACAGCGTCTGCTTTCTACCTTCCCTTTCCTTTTCCTCTGCTAACTCCTTCTTTCTTTTCCTCTGCTCCTGTACCTTCTGTTTCTTCTCTACTTTCTTTCTTTCCTGCTTCAAAAAGGAGTGAGAACTGTTCTCATTCAATTTAAGTCAATGAATTTACTATAAAACTAGACCTTAATAGCCTATGTATTTGGATTTTACCACAGTATTATTTTTGTTTCTCATTAAATTCAGTTGTTTACTATTAGCTGGTGTGCACTGGCTCTTTTCAACTCTTGTTTTGAATACATCATGTAATCATAATAATAAATAATAATGGTGCTAGTGATCCCAGTTGATGCACATACAACACTGATGTCACAATGCAATTACCATTGACCGCACCTCATGCAAAGTGTCAGATGAATGCATGTCGGTGCAGTCAGTGCCATATGTGCATAATCATACTCATAATACCCAGAAAACATTTTTTAAAATGAAAATCCACCCGAAGTAGAATGCCCAGAGCACTTCTGTGAGCTTACACCAGACCACTTAATGGTGAAATCTGTAGGGTCACATAATTATTTACCTTTGAACTCCAGATGGAAGTTGTGCGAACACAAAACTTGGGAAAGTCATCCAAGGCAAAATACAAGCTTAAACAGCAGTCATATGCTATGTGATGTTGTGATCTCTTGATAAGAACGTCACAAAACGTGGATTAGTCACAAAAACACTGGTAAATGAAACTGTATGGAAAAACAAATACTGACCGCATCAACGTGCTGACTGCACCTAGTGCATTGACTATAGATCTAGAATCTAGATTCACTAGGTGAGAGATTGACCTGTAGCCGTGGGAATTTATACCTTTTTGTTTGGAAAAGCTCTGGAAGGCACAATCCAGCTGTGCTCAAACCCCTGAATAACTAGGCTAAGGCTCTTCTGATTTTTAGATATAATATATATACTTGACTGAGTGAGTACAACCAAGCTGGTAGATTAAGATGTTCTTCTTCTTGGCTATCCAATCATTTGCTAATCTCGGCCTATGATTTACATATAATTATTATAATTATGCCTCTCTCTCTCTCTCTCTTTCTCTCTCTCTCTCTCTCTGTCTCTCTCTCTCTTTCTCTCTCTCTCTCTCTCTCTCTCTCTCACACACACACACACCAGCTCCTGGATCTTAATGGGTCTATGGCAAAACCAACTTTCCCTCAGTTCTTTAGCATGTTTTGTGTGTGTGTGTGTGTTTTTTATAATTGTTATGTACACCCTCTCAAATGATTGTTGGTTATCTGAGAGAAACTGACTTGTAAAGTTTCCTCTGTCCACACGCTGATTTTTTTTTTTCTTTAACATGACTCATCATGAGCTAAACTAACATGCGGTAAAATGAGTACTACATAGTTACCTTCCCTTTTACTTCTAAACGATTGACCAATTAATAAAAATACCATAATATAAAAACAGCATAAATCATAAATTTGTATTTATTATCAAACACTTTAAAAGAAAATAATACAAGTATATGATAATCCGTAAATAACATAAATGTTAATATTTCTGCTTGTATCTTTTAATTTTGATCACCACCGTGAAAAGAGAAAAAACAGCGCTGACTAGGCCCTATCTATTACATACAATAGTGTACTGGGCGGGCCTTGCGCTGCCGTACTTTGCCCTACTTTTTCCGCCATCTTGGGGTTTCAATAGTGCGCGGCTTGCAGGGAAAGCGAAGAGGGCTGTGCGCACTCCAGTTTTATTAGTACCTCCATGGTCTTCTTAGATCTATTATATATTTGAAATATCATAAAAACCACAGAAAAACTGTGGGGTCGCAGCAGGGCTATAAGCAAAGTCAAAATTGAGCAAAAAGAAAAGGTTGTATGTTGCGAAGCCCCGCGTGAGAAATAAAACCCAAACAGTACAAAGCAAACTAAAGAGAAGACAGAAAATGCATAAATTTTCGGCTTTCGCCTTTGTCAAGTGAAAAAAAACAACAAAAAAACGAACAATAAAAGACTTCAACAGGAACGAAGTGAAACAGTTTACTTAGCTGCGAGTTCTTGCTTCTTTAGCAGCACCAAAGCACGTCCTGCTTTTGGCGGACGGACGTGCTTTGGTGCTGCTAAAGAAGCAAGAACTCGCAGCTAAGTAAACTGTTTCACTTCGTTCCTGTTGAAGTCTTTTATTGTTCGTTTTTTTTCACTTGACAAAGGCGAAAGCCGAAAATTTATGCATTTTCTGTCTTCTCTTTAGTTTGCTTTGTACTGTTTGGGTTTTATTTCTCACGCGGGGCTTCGCAACATACAACCTTTTCTTTTTGCTCAATTTTGACTTTGATTATATATTTGAGTAACTCGCAACCTTTGGCATGAGTAACTGACCAAACTATACACTCTTCAGGTGTTAAATTTGGCAGGAAGGTGGCAATTGAGATAAGGAAGATGATAGCTATAATTAAAAGTTGTTTACTTCAAGCATGTATTTTTAAAAAAATAACAATGTTTATTGCCATGTAACATCTGTATTTTTGCATGTTTGTTTCGTAATATCTAATACCGTGCATGTCATAAAAAATAACCGTATCAAGCGTTCAATTTGGTGCGTAATGTTCTGGTGCGCATGAGTTCTGGAGCAAAATGGTAGTTTGCTACTTTTTTTTACCGGTATACGAGAGAGAGAGAGAGAGAAAAAGAGAGAGAGAGAGAGGCGGTGGGGGGGGGGGGGAGCACATGTTTGTTTATTCCGGACAATGCCCGATAGGTCATCTAGTTTGAAGATAAGTTTGATCCACAGACAAAACGCCATTTTCTATGTTTGAAAAACGGCACACCGTGTTGGCCTGCCTGAAGGAGTTTAGATTCCCTGTGCTCAGTGTGTTGGTGCTTGTAATGTGAAGAAGTGTGAAACTGTTACCTGTGTTTAACGCCAACTAATCTACTTCTATGTCATGATACGGTTGAAATGCTGGATTTGGCAGGCATAGACAATCAATGCTGGGATTCTGAGGTTTGGCCGGTGTGTGTGTGTGTGTGTGTGTGTATGTGTGTGGGTGAGGGGGGGGGGTCAGAGGGTAAAAAAGGTGTTGAGGGGGTGGACTGCAATGGCTGGAGAGTCAGGAGATGTGGGACACTGAGTGAGACAGGACATATTATAATTATGACACTGAATGTCACCTTCGGGCGTGCGGGGCGTGGTCAAGTCATGTCAGGAAGATGCCAGATAATGAGATACCAGGACATGTAGGACAATGTAGGACATATTGTGAAATGTTACGGCGTGGATTTAGAGTCAGGACACAATGGACGCTATAAAACTATCAAGATCTGCCATCATGGTTTGTTTGTCATAGTATGTACGCATATTATTGTATTGCATGACGTGACCAAAACTCTACATCTGTTGGCGGAAGTGCTTTGTTGCTGTTTGTTTGTCTGTCCTACGACCATCATTATAATACATCGTGTAGTTCGCCACCAATATATCCATTTTCCCGACAGATTCGACATGTAAACGTTGCACCCCGAAGGTTTAACAACAAACTTGTGAATTTTGCATGTCAGGTTTCCTGTGCCAGACAGAACATTCAACCTGATGTCATATTTCTTTCATTGCCAAAATTCCAAGACAAACACAAAAGAATGGCTGATCCAAGCTGGGCCTGCATGCAAAATCCGCGGGGGAAATCACGTGCCTTCCTTTTCATTTCTTTTCTATTCTTCCTCTTCTTCTTTCTCTTCCTTCCAACAGAAATATTGACTGTGGGAAATGACTGGTTTTTGGTTTTATCACACGCAGCAGCTGGAGGAAAGACAAATTATGACGTGCTGTGAGTTAAGAGCTCAACTAAAAGACGAATAAATCTCTGGCCTTTCGCAAAGTTTGGCATACACAGAGGAGAAAGTGACTGTTGATTTCATAAAGCCGTTTGTCATGTAAGCGATTGATCGGAGGGGGGGGGGGGGAGAGAAAAGGTGAGCCCTGTCCTGGGAATCTGGAATCGAACAATCAATGAACGGATGGACTGACGTGGCAAGCAAACATGTCTAGCCTGTTCCTTTTCCAGATGTTTGATTTTTATTCTCATCATTCAAACAGAGAACTCTTCTGGCACCAAAGTTTAACTCTCCTTGGGAAGAAATCATAGACGGAATCCTTTCAGATAACATTGCATGGGATTTGATCGGTTTTTTTTCTAAATGAAACGTTTCATGCTGCTAGCATGCTGCCTGTATTGGCGTTAAATAAAACTCAACCCACAACCGGATCTATCTGAAAAATAATCAGCTAGAGGTCAGGATGACATGATATTATAATATCATCAATTTCCGATATATTTTTCTATTTAAAAAATTGTTTTATTTCTTATGCCAGTAAAAAAACGCCGGGAAATTCCAGGATCTGAAAATCGCATGAAATGAGGATTTGGCTTTTCTAGAATCTGCAAGGGATTAATCCAAAAACTTGTGTCCATGTGTTTTACATCCCGCAATGTGATATCTACAGCACGAGAGTTCTCTACTCTGTTTTTGGCTGGAAAGAAACCATTTTTACGGTATTGGAGGAGCGGCTGAGGAAATGCTGAATCAAGATGAGCGATATGTGTGTCTGTATTTGAATGTGTGTGTGTGTGAGGGATAATCATGTGTGAGGATGTATAATCGCATGTTCAGGATTGGAACTCATACATCTGCGATATTTTTTACACCGATTATTGTGTATAATCTGCTCTCTCGCATATCCTATTGTACACTGAGATTCTTTCTAGAATATCCCGCAAGAGAATTCGTTGCAGAAATTTTCCCGGCATCTCTGGTGCATTGGGTGAGTGCTATCCCCACACAGCCCTCTGTCCCACCCAACCCTTTATCCCACCCAACCCTTTGTCCCACCCAACCCTCTGTCCCACCCAACCCTCTGTCCCACCCAACCCTCTGTCCCACCCAACCCTTTGTCCCACCCAACCCTTTGTCCCACCCAACCCTCTGTCCCACCCAACCCTCTATCCCACCCAACCCTTTGTCTCACCCAACCCTTTGTCCCACCCAACCCTCTGTCCCACCCAACCCTCTGTCCCACCCAACCCTCTGTCCAACCCAACCCTCTGTCCCACCCAACTCTTTGTCCCACCCAACCCTCTGTCCCACCCAACCCTCTGTCCCACCCAACCCTCTGTCCCACCCAACACTTTGTCTCACCCAACCCTCTGTCTCACCCAACCCTCTTTCTCACCCAACCCTCTGTCTCACCCAAGCTTTTGTCCCACCCAACCCTTTGTCCCATCCAACCCTCTGACCCACCCAACCCTTTGTCCACCCCAACCCTCTTTCCCACCCAACCCTCTGTCTCACCCAAGCCTTTGTCCCACCCAACCCTTTGTCCGATCCAACCCTCTGACCCAGCCAACCCTTTGTCCCACCCAAACCTTTGTCCCATCCAACCCTCTGATCCAGCCAACCCTCTGTCTCACCCAACCCTTTGTCCCACCCAACCCTCTGACCCAGCCAACTCTTTGTCCCACCCAACCCTTTGTCCCATCCAACCCTTTGTCCCACCAAACCCTCTGTCTCACCCGAGCCTTTGTCCCACCCAACCCTTTGTCCCACACAACCCTTTGTCCCACTCAACCCTTTGTCCCAACCAACCCTTTGTCCCACCTAACCCTCTGACCCAGCCAACCCTTTGTCCCAGCCAACCCTTTGTCCCACCCAACCCTCTGTCCCACCCAACCCTCTGTCCCACCCAACCCTCTGTCCCACAAAACCCTTTGTCCCAACCAACCCTTTGTCCCACCCAACCCTCTGACCCAGCCAACCCTTTGTCCCAGCCAACCCTCTGTCCCACCCAACCCTCAGTCCCACTCAACCCACTGTCCCACCCAACCCTCTGTCCCACCCAACCCTTGGTCCCACCAAACCCTTGGTCCCACCCAAGCCTCTGTCCCATCCAATCCTTTTGTCCCACTCAACCCTTTGTCCCACCCAACCCTCTGTCCCACCCAACCCTCTGTCCCACCCAACCCTCTGTCCCACCCAACCCTCTGTCCCACCCAACCCTTTGCCCCACCCAACCCTCTGTCCCACTCAACCCTTTGTCCCATCCAACCCTCTGTCCCACTCAACCCTTTGTCCCACCCAACCCTCTGTCCCACCCAACCCTCTGACCCACCCAACCTTCTGCCCCACCCAACCCTATGTCCCACCCAACCCTTTGTCCCATCCAACCCTCTGACCCACCCAACCCTTTGTCCCACCCAACCCTCTGTCCCACCCAACCCTCTGTCTCACCCAAGCCTTAGTCCCACCCAACCCTTTGTCCCATCCCACCCTCTGACCCAGCCAACCCTTTATCCCACCCAAACATTTGTCCCATCCAACCCTCTGACCCACCCAACCCTCTGTCCACCCAACCCTCTGTCTCACCTAACCCTTTGTCCCACCCAACCCTCTGACCCACCCAAACCCACTATCCCACCCAACCCTTTGTCCCATCCAACCCTTTGTCTAAGCAAACCCTCTGTCTCACCCAAGCCTTTGTCCCACCCAACCCTTTGTCCCACCCAACCCTTTGTCCCAACCAACCCTTTGTCAAACCCAACCCTCTGACCCAGCCAACCCTTTGTCCCAGCCAACCCTCTGTCCCACCCAACCCTCTGTCCCACCCAAACCTCTGTGCCACCCAACCCTTTGTCCCAACCATCCCTTTGTCCCACCCAACCCTCTGTCTCACCCAACCCTTTGTCCCACCCAACCCTCTGACCCAGCCAACCCTTTGTCCCACCCAACCCTTTGTCCCACCAAACCCTCTGTCTCACCCAAGCCTTTGTCCCACCCAACCCTTTGTCCCACCCAACCCTTTGTCCCACCCAACCCTTTGTCCCAACCAACCCTTTGTCCCACCCAACCCTCTGACCCAGCCAACCCTTTGTCCCAGCCAACCCTCTGTCCCACCCAACCCTCTGTCCCACCCAACCCTCTGTCCCACCCAACCCTTTGTCACAACCAACCCTTAGTCACACCCAACCCTTTGTCCCAACCAACCCTTTGTCCCACCCAACCCTCTGACCCAGGCAACCCTTTGTCCCAGCCAACTCTCTGTCCCACCCAACCCTCTGTCCCACCCAACCCTCTGTCCCACCCAACCCTCTGACCCAGCCAACCCTTGGTCCCAGCCAACCCTCTGTCCCAGCCAACCCTCTGTCCCACTCAACCCACTGTCCCATCCAACCCTCTGTCCCACCCAACCCTTTGTCCCACCCAACCCTTTGTCCCACCCAAGCCTCTGTCCCACCCAATCCTTTGTCCCATCGAACCCTCTGACCCACCCAACCCTTTGTCCCACCCAATCCTCTGTCCCACCCAACACTCTGTCCCACCCAACCCTCTGTCCCACCCAACCCTCTGTCCCACCCAAACCTCTGTCCCACTCAACCCTTTGTCCCACCCAACCCTCTGTCCCACCCAACCCTCTGACCCACCCAACCCTCTGTCCCACCCAACCCTCTACCCTACCCAACCCTCTGCCCCATCCAACCCTTTGTCCCACCCACCAATCTGTCCCACCCAACCCTCTGTCCCACCCAACCCTCTGTCTCACCCAACCCACTGTCCCACCCAACCCACTGTCCCACCCAACCCACTGTCTCACCCAACCCACTGTCCCACCCAACCCACTGTCCCACCCAACCCTTTGTCCCACCCAACTCTCTGTCCCATTCAATCCTCTGTTCCACCCAATCCTCTGTCTCACCCAACCGTCTGTCCCACCCAACCCTTTGTCCCACCCAACTCTCTGTCCCACCCAACCCTTTGTCCCACCCAATCCTCTGTCTCACCCAACCCTCTGTCCCACCCAACCCTTTGTCCCACCCAACTCTCTGTCCCACCCAACCCTTTGTCCCCCCCACCCTCTGTCCCACCCAACCCTTGGTCCCACCCAACTCTCTGTCCCACCCAACCCTCTGTCCCACCCAATCCTCTGTCTCACCCAACCCTCTGTCCCGCCGAACCCACTGTCCCACCCAACCCTTTGTCCCACCCAACCCACTATCCCACCCAACTCTCTGTCCCACCCAACACACTATCCCACCCAACCCTTTGTCCCACCCAACTCTCTGTCCCACCCAACCCTCTGTCCCACCCAATACTCTGTCTCACAGAACCCACTATCCCACCCAACCCTCTGTCCCACCCAACCCACTGTCCCACCCAACCCTCTGTCCCACCCAACCCTTTGTCCCACCCAACCATCTGTCCCACCCAACCCACTATCCCACCCAACCCTCTGTCTCTCCCAACCCACTATCCCACCCAACCCTCTGTCCCACCCAACCCACTGTCCCACCCAACCCTCTGTTCCACCCAACCCACTATCCCACCCAACCCTTTGTCCCACCCAACCCTTTGTCCCACCCAACCCTTTGTCCCACCCAACCCTTTGTCCCCCCCCCAACCCTTTGTCCCACCCAACCCTTTGTCCCACCCAACTCTCTGTCCCACCCAACTCTCTGTCCCACCCAACCCTCTGTCCCACCCAACCCTCTGTCCCACCGAACCCTCTGCCCCACCCAACCTTCTGTCCCACCCAACCCTTTGTCCCACCCAACCCTCTGCCCCACCCAACCCTCTGTCCCACCCAACCCTTTGTCTCACCCAACCCTCTGTCCCACCCAACCCTCTGTCCCACCCAACTCTCTGTCCCACCCAACTCTCTGTCCCACCCAACCCTCTGTCCCACCCAACCCTCTGCCCCACCCAACCCTTTGTCCCACCCAACCCTCTGCCCCACCCAACCCTCTGTCCCACCCAACCCTTTGTCTCACCCAACCCTCTGTCCCACCCAACCCTCTGCCCCATCCAATCTTCTGTCCCACCCAACCCTCTGCCCCATCCAACCCTCTGCCCCATCCAACCCTCGGTCCCACCCAACCCTCTGCCCCATCCAACCCTCTGCCCAATCCAACCATTTGTCCCACCCTCCATCTGCCTTAGGCTAAGACCCCTCAGAAATAAAGATGTGAATTTACCACCCCTGTTGGCAGACCTCAGTACTGTATAGTTCACTGTGCTTCAAAGTCATGTCACCCAAGTCGGCGCGGTCCCTTTCGGCGCTGTGCAGTCACCACCCACCCCACACCCTCTCCTCAGTCCCCACACGTGGTTGACCTAGAGTGTTTTTCCCGGTCGTTGTTTTTCCACTGGTTTTGCTTGCCTGGAGAATGAAATTGAGAGCTGTGGACACGATCCATTTTTTGTAATAAACTGTGAGAGGGGAGAAAACTGCGCTGTGATTTAAATAATTCCCATCCAGCCTCTCCGGGGAAATCAGAGTTGTCGCCCCTGTTCTTCTTTTTTTTCAACAGTTTGAAAAGGAGAAAAATACCCGGGGGTAGAAATGTGGATTTGGGTGTGGCTGCTGGGGTGGGGCATTTGTAGGGGGTGGGGGGGGCAAGAAGAATGACAAATCTAAAGTGGAGAGGATAATTAGAGAATCAGGAAATATTAGGGGCAATAATTGACGTACGGGATGTTTAGAGGGAGGCTGAGTGAAGAAGACGGAGAGACATATGGAGAGAGAATAAAAGAGAGAGAGAGAGAGAGAGAGATAAAGAGAGAGGGAGGGGGGAGGGAGAGAAAGTGAGGGCAGAGAGATAGATAGAAGAAAGAAGATTGATGAGACGAGAAAGAGAGAGAGAAAAGACAGAGAGAGGGAGACAGAAAGAGGGAGACATAGATAAGGAAGAGCGACTGACAGAAAGAGGAGAGAATAAGAGAGAGAGAGAGATAGAATGAGAGAGAGATAATGAGCGAGAAACAAACAACGAGAGATTGAGAGACAGAGAGTCAGACAGAGAGAGAATGAAAGTGAGACAGACAGTGAGAAAATGAGACAGACAGAGAGCGAGAGACAGACAGGCAGACAGCCAGACAGAAAGAGAATGAGAGAGAGAGAGAGGGAGACAGGAGTACTGGCAGGCTGGTGAAAACTTGACAACTGAACATTGTAACACACACAATCGGACGTTAAGAAATGACTTTAAAACTTGCCACGGACGGGACTCTAGACACAAAACCGCAAGAAGATGACTGCAAATTCTCAATTACATAAAGACGATAACAATTAAACAAAAATAAAAACGAAAAATTCCGTAGGAACATGCTGACCCACCTCTAACAGCACAAAGTTATTATGGGTTTAGTCACAGTCCAACTTTTTTCTCGCCTCAGCGAGTCAGTGGAAACATCCAATTTCCCCAGGAAATCTTCAGTTCTTTCATGTTCTTTGTACTGCAGTCAAACAACCAGTTCAGCAGTAGAAAACAGATTTGATTGAAGATATGATATGCCTTGTGCCAATACAAAGCGATAATCCGTCTTTCCTGTTCTACTTAAATATGCAGCTTTCAAGTTCTTTACAGTCATGGCTTTGTTATGTCTGCAGTCACGTGCACTCAACAAACGTCAGCATCTTTAGTAGTGAAAAGTGGACATCACAAATGTGTTATTCTATTTGAAGTTCTATCATCTAGAGAGACATTTATTTAGTGGGTTGATATTTTCCTACGTCTAAATGAAGTAAGAGGCCAGACTGAAACTTTGGCTGAGCTTAATATACTTCCCGATAACTGTAGTAATCGTTTTGGGCTACTCTCAGGAGAGACAAACAAACAAACAAAACATACCCCCCAAAACAACTGTTTTATCTGTCAACATAACTGACTTTGTTACGTGGAATTTTTTAGTTTGATTTTCAATTATTTTTTGTCCCAGGCGTTGCGACAAAGATCATTCCACGCCGCTTTGAATGTAGCCGAATATATATTATGTAAAAATTGAGTTTTCTATTTTTTGAGTTACTGCGGTGTTTGGGAAGGCTGACGTAATGCTGGTGTTGTTGTTGTTTTTTGTATCAAGCACCCGGGCAAGATGTCCCCAACAGGTCAACACTGACCACCAGGCCATCAGCTTAACCTGTCTACCGGGCTTAAGCCCATTTTGACAACAAAATGTTTTGAATATAATAATTACGACATCAGGACTAATTTCAGAAATGTAATATTATTTCAGCTGCTTCAGGCCATGTTTGTGATGAGCCAATCTGGCAGAAACAAGCATAGACATGGTGCCAGACGTTGGGGGAAGGTGGGGGGGGGGGGTCGGGGAGGGTCTCTTGTCTCCTCATCAATCTTGTACCGGAGGAGATAGGAAGATTTGAAGAATAAATCTCCGAGTTCGGAGGATTAAAAGATGAAAATCTCCTAGCTTAAGCTGCAAAGAAGACAACAAAATGCGATTGTCTTGTGTTTCTAAAAGTGTATTGATTTCTTATCAGACTTAGGGAAACACCAAATGTCTGCCTCTGTCCTACGTCACCACAGTCCAGAACTGTTGGGGAAAACATACGACTGAAGTGTCTGGACGGCTGAAGGAATGCAAACATTTTCACAATCCTGGAATTGACAGTACCTTCTCTGCGCTCACCCTAATTCTCCGCTTCTCCAGTTGATTACGCTTTCACACTTTGCTCATAATTTCACCAGTCTTAACCGGCAACTCATTTAGGTGTGTGAAGTTTTCCTGGAGGACATTCTTCCTGGCAGCTCCTGACCTGGCCAACTGAACTTTTTGATGTCGCAATAATGTCTGTTTGCTGCAGACTTACCTTCAGTATTCGGCATCTAAAGTCCTTGAGTTGCATATGACGTCACTTGCTGATTAGACAAATTCGTACATGGGATACTGGCATTTGGGTAGGGGAGGGGGGTGGAGAGAATTTGGGATCCA
Organism: Onchidella celtica; assembly: GCA_963931925.1. Classification (NCBI taxonomy): domain Eukaryota; kingdom Metazoa; phylum Mollusca; class Gastropoda; order Systellommatophora; family Onchidiidae; genus Onchidella; species Onchidella celtica. The sequence continues at coordinate 74,012,171 of OZ007570.1, read as the reverse complement.
TATCATACCTGGAGACTGGAGAGGTTGATTAGGGTCTAGGGCTGCAGTTTAAAATAATGGATAAGGTTAAATTTTTGGATTTGAGGTTAGATTAGGGGTAAAGATTGCTTTTAGAATATTGGTAAGAGTTAAAGTCAGGTCCAAAGTTTTTGATAAATTAAAATAGCCCGTCAGAGATCACATTTCTTGGTGGTTCCCCAACCTCTTCTAAAGAGTTCCGTCTTTACATCTATTCCACCTCACCTAACCTATCAGGTGAGAGAGATAGACAGGCAGATGGACAAAAACGAAGAGAAGTGGGGGGAGAGAGAGGAGAAAAGAAAGAAAGAGAGAGGAAGAAAGAAAGAAAGAGTGTGAGAAAGAGAAAGAGAGAGTAAAGGGGAAAAGAGAGAGAGAGAGAGAGAATCAGAGAGAGAGAGTGTGAGAGAGACGGAGAAAAAGAGAGCTAGAGGGAGAGCGAGAGAGAGAGATTGAGAGAGGGACATATAGAAAGGGACAGTGTGAGTGACAGAAAATGTGAGAGAGAGAAAGAGAGCGAGTGGGGGAGGGAGAGAAAAAAATAGAGACAGAGGGAGAAAGAGAGAGAGAGAGATAGAGAAAGAGAGAGAGAGAGAGAGAGAGAGAGAGAGAGAGAGAGAGAGAGAATACCCGTACGCACAAATTGCAAAAGATGAAACACCGTGTGATTATAATTCAGTGTTATTGAATCATTTTTTGCCATTGTATCAATGCCTATTTTGTTTAATTTTGTGTTCTGCTCCGCCCAGTCTTGAAAAGCTAAACCAATCCAATTGTCGTTCTTCTGTACAGACGGGTCGTCCAACACAATGTTGACTGTGATTCCAAGTTCTATTTTGGAGGCCAGTACGATACCCTGGGTAGAAACCGCTCACTAACGTCTCACGTCGCCCCCCCCCCCCCCATAGTCCAGGCAAACTAGACGAAAAAGAACGAAGAAAAACCTAAACGTTCTTTCATTCCCAAAACGGCAATCGCTCGATTAGATTTTTATTTAAAGCTGTTTTGAAAGAAAACATAACGAAGCTTTTCTCTTGACTAAACACCGTTTTTCTTAGCTATTGGTGCAGCCGGGTTACATCGAGTCTGTTGGTTGTTCTACCCATCTACGAATACGGGCTGGTTTTTGTCCGTTCAAGTAGGAAGTTATCAAATCTTGAACGGTTTCCTGTAGAGTTTGTACTTGTTGTAAGCAGAGCGGGGCAGAGCACGGCAGAGCAGAACACTCCAGTAGACCTACGCCAATCCACACTGAAGTGACTGAAGTGTTATTACTTGATCAGTAGGTCCAGAGATTATAATTATAGACAGGTTGCACTATCGGCCGCATTGCACTGCTAGACACGGGAGGCACCAGGAAGTAGGTTGAGGGGGTAAACGTCATGTCCTTGGCAGTTGAGACCACATTAATCCAAACAATCCTCTATGTCAGGACTGATTGGGTCAGCTGAATCAGCCTTGACCTTGACATGATCTGTTGTTTAATTTTCAGGAAAATAATTAAAATTTAGGCCCATCCATAAACTGTTCCGCTCGCTCGATTTTGACAATTGTTGACCCCCCCCCCCCCCCCTTTCTGTGAATATACAACCATTAGAATGGTGAATGACAAGACTTCGATGTGGTTCTGATAAACAAGCAAAACATGGCATTTGCAAAAACCATAACATTTCATTGTTTCATGAGATACATCTACATAGCCGATGATTCAAATTGTCACTAAATATTATACGTCTTTTTTTTTTTTTGTGACAAGAAATTAGACATAAAATTAAAATTTTTAGTTTCTTACCATAACTGAAAAGCCTACATCGTTCGTTACACCTCTTCCTATCCACCCTAAGGACATCTTTCATAATAATATTATACTGTCACGAGTGGAGTGAGCGATAGTTAATAATTACGGGGGGAAAGGAGGAGAGTAAAATTAACGCACGTAGACAAGTGGGGAAAAGCGTGCATGTTATGAGTGGTGGGGGTCTGAAGGAGGCGAGAGCGCTGTATTACTATCACTGCAAGTTAGAACGTCCTAAAGAGCGGAGGCAAGAGAAAGCCCAGTGGGCGAACATAAGGGGAGCAGTCGGGAGACTAGTGAGAGAGTTTTTTCCAGTGATGACAGGTGTCGGGGACGGGCCAAAGAGCCACCTCGGTGAGCACAGGGGATAGGCCAGCATAGGGCCGGAGGCCACACATAGGCCAAGAGTGAGGCTGTCGGTGCAGGACAGTAGAGGCACATAAAGTCGTGGCAGTCTGGCCACGGACAGGGACGTAGATATGAGCGTGAATGTGCTAATTGAAATGATAATGTACTATTGCCATGTTGAGGGGCTATTGAAATGATAATGTACTATTGCCATGTTGATGGGCAATTGAAATGATAATGTGTTGTTGCCCTGCTGAAGTGCTAGGGGAATGCTAAGGTGTTATGGCAATAGGAAGGTGATATTGAGAGACTGCGGTGCCAGTGAATTATTAATGTGCTATTAAGACCCTGAGGGGAGAGGCTGAGGCCGAAGTGTCTTTAGGAAGTAACTACCGGGTTGTGGATCCGAGGAAGAGTGCATGTGGGAATAAGGCCGTTGTACGGCAGTTAAGTTCAATAATATAATATATGTAATTGCGCTATTATCTGTATAATTATGTTTAATAAATGTGTGAGTCTGATGGGTTGTTCTGTTAAGTGTTAAACTTGTTCGTTCGTGATTGTTGTCTTGTTATAATTATTACATCTCCCAGTCTGGGATTTGTGACATATACTAAGATCAACTCTGTGGACAGTCCCTTCGGGAGTGGGTGGAAAGGGGAGTTTGCAGATGTAAATCCTGCTTGGTCAACACCCAATGTAAGGCACGCACTTAAGACTTGCTGTCGTGTCGTAGTCGTAGTCGTGACTTTAGTTTCATGTTTCCTATTGACTCTACAATGCACCCATGCCTCGCTAGTGTGGCACTTCTACGGTTATTTTCTTAGTTTTAAAAAATGCCACGCGACTGCAACGCCACAAATTCGCATATGCACGCCTAGTTGGGGGAGGGAAGGGGGGCTGAGACTGAAATAGAACACACACACACACACGCGCGCGCACACACAGCCTCACAAAAGGCACATCTAGGTACACTGAGATTGTGAAATAAGATTTCTGTATCAGCATCGATACCAACTGACTCTTTGATGGCCCACAAGAAAACCTCTTCCTAGGGGAGGCAATATAGCCTAACCAGTAGATATAGATTACCTCCTCTTACCGGCCGCTTATCAACTTTTCCCCCCCGCAGACCAAAATTGGTCTATAGTTTTCCTAGCGGAATCCAAAGTAAATAGTAGGTCTTCTCCTCCCAGCTCTCGTTACTTTCTGTCTTTCTTACTGCATTTTTTACTGGTTACTTTGGTCGCTGAATCTGAATGCTGAGTCCGTTCCTTTCTCTTTCTGTCTTTCCCCGCCATCTGAGTCTCCTTTCCTGCTGTTGTTCTTTTTTTTTTGTTTGAAATTAATACTCAACCAGGGTAATCTCACTTCTAATTGCCCTAGACTGTCTGAAATCATTGTCCCACCCCCCCCCCACACACACATAAATCTGACCAAAGTCTCGGACGTCAAAATAGCATCTAGTGTTGGGCCAAAAAGCTAACAGTGTAATATTTACACAATTATCGAATTTTGTTAGTTATTATTAGAAACACTGATTCGAATACCTGAATATGTCTATGCAAGAACTGCATTCTATCCCAAAGCACCATTGGAATAGTGGAAGTCTTGTATTCCTTACTTTCTCCCTTCAATAATTCACACCACTCGATGGATTGCCTTCGATCTACGCTTATTTGCAGACCAATGTTTTAATTTCCAAATTGTCTCCACACGGATCACTCATCAAGAAATAAATCTAAGACCTGAGCGTCGAATAATTTCCTAATAGTGAGAACGAATGTTCCACACAGGTCGGACTATCCGAATATCCGTGTCGGGTATAAGCCCATTGCGGATATCGGCCATTTTAGTTGTCAGGACCGACGCTTAACCATGGCGATGGTAGCACTGACTTTGATTCGTTAGCTGATTTGCACTGTGAGCACTTCAGGCGTCGCGAACCAATCGGCCACATTCACGCATATGGGAGACGTTCGGTCAATCCTTTACTTCCTTTTATTTGTTTACACGAATGGTAGGGAATCTGACCAGCTTGGATCTATCCTTTCTACCCCTGACATAACAGCCAACTGCAATGCAATCAGCAGGCATTTTAAGCACTTAGACATGAACTTATACTCGTCAGCTGATCCACCCGCCATTTTAGGTGTCGGAAGTACAAAACAAAAAACACTCTGTGGGGTCATTCGCAATGGGCCTATAGACCCTTTTAATTTACCGTTCTCCATATCACGTGATTTGCAAACAAAATGGCGGCGTGCCCCACTTGTAGGGCGGAAGCGGTGGACAACTGTCGAACGATGCCATCCTCTTGTTGGGCATCCAACTGTACAAACCCGTTACGGGCTGATTCTGGCATAAAAAAAACCATCTTTGCTTAGACTGTGCACATATTCAGATGCCATCGTCTAGGCAAGTTGAGGTTTTGCCCTACACGGTGCTTTTCGAAGCCGTACGGCTCCCCGCAAACGACCGTAACGCGGAAGTTGAAAGGGTCTAAAGACATTTGCACTCTCGTCTGGGCGGCTGTTGCTGACGTCTGCAAGGCGCGCACACGCAACTTGCTGTTGTCTTTCACTCGTGTCTTAGTTTTGTATTCCTATCGACGCTGCAATGGCCCGTGCCCGGTACATGGGCATATCTCCATTTGAATATAATCATTTTAAAACACGCGACGAGACTGCAAGGCAACCAAAGTTGCATGACTGCCCCATGGTTAGGAATTCTCAGGTAGCCGGTCATTATCTGGAATAGCTTGTCACTGACAGCAGTTCAACTTCAGAGAAACAAACACATTTTTCCTCTACTCAGATATCTTTGGTATGCATTATTTTTGTTTTAGACAAAATTCCTACAGTTTGTTTACGTGAGGTCATCAAAAGTGTGACTTCTCCACATTTTGAAAACTCTACTTTAGCCACTCAAAATGGCGGTCGGGTTTAGCATCACCGTTACGTCATCACACATCTGGTAATGGATGTGAAATTTACCGAGACTGGTAGCTGGTCAGTTGGGAGATCGTCCACCTGCCTTCCAAAAACTGAAAATATCTGATAATTCTGGTTTTATTATTGTGAGCTCGCGGTTCTTATTGCCCGGGTTACATGACGATAAATGCTCCGTACATTTAGGAACGAGTCTGGAATGAATGAATAGTTCTTTCGTACGACACACACAACAGGAACGAAACAGTTGTTTGCCTCTTCTTAAAACAGATGATTTCGACATACGACACTTTTCCTGATCGACATGAAAATTGGCAACAAAAAAAACAAACAAACGAAGATAAACGATTGTGTTTTGGGTATTGTGAAATGTATGTGTGTGTGTAGGCGTGTGTGTGTGTGTGTGAGCCGGGGGGGGGGTGGTTACTTCAATAGCTTGGTAGATCACGTGACATCTGAAAGTTCTGTCGTTGCCGCTACTGAAATATCCGTATTTGTCTTGTAACACCTGCCCATTCTGTAGCCACATTTACAAACATATCGTCATATAGTCACCATTAACTACTCTCTGGCCGCTGAGAAATGGGAGTGGGAAATCCCCAGCATATACCCTGGGTGGGGCGGGGCAGGCACGAGTTGGGTGAAGGGAGGGGATGCTGGTTGGGGGGGGGGGATGGGGGGGAGAGAAAAGTTACTCACTGTGAGTCAATGTTGTCTCTTAGTTCTCTGGGGCATTCATATATTTTATGTTCGGAAAGGGGGGTGGAGGGGGGGAGGGGGATGTCTGTGTGTGGGGGAAGGGGGGGGGGTTGTTTTAGGTTCCTCTGAACAGCGTTTAATGGTTGGCACACCGGGGGGGGGGGGCGGAGGAGGAGGAGGGGAGGGGAAAGAATTGAATTTTTTTATATATAAAAGGCTAGAAAAGACCAAGTAACTTGTTGACTATCAGGTATTGCTATACGAATGAAAATGTTTCAATGTTTGATAGTCCATGTAAAGCTTCCTGACATCAGGGCTTGTCTCAACAGCCAGTCACAAGTTTAATGGATGCAGACCCTTACATTTGGGGGGGGGGGGTGGAAGCCTAACGTATGGAATTCGTACATTGGGGTGGGGGGGGGGTGGAAGCCTAACGTGTGGAATTCGTACATTGGGGGGGGGGGGAAGCCTAACGTATGGAATTCGTACATTGGGGTGGGGGGGGGGGGTGGAAGCCTAACGTATGGAATTCGTACATTGGGGTGGGGGGGGGGGTGGAAGCCTAACGTGTGGAATTCGTACATTGGGGTGGGGGGGGGTGGAAGCCTAACGTATGGAATTCGTACATTGGGGTGGGGGTGGGGGGGGGGGTGGAAGCCTAACGTATGGAATTCGTACATTGGGGTGGGGGGGGGTGGAAGCCTAACGTGTGGAATTCGTACATTGGGGTGGGGGGGGGGGTGGAAGCCTAACGTGTGGAATTCGTACATTGGGGTGGGGGGGGGGGTGGAAGCCTAACGTATGGAATTCGTACATTGGGGTGGGGGGGGGGATGGAAGCCTAACGTGTGGAATTCGTACATTGGGGTTGGGGGGGGGTGGAAGCCTAACGTATGGAATTCGTACATTGGGGTGGGGGGGGGGGTGGAAGCCTAACGTATGGAATTCGTACATTGGGGTGGGGGGGGGGTGGAAGCCTAACGTATAAAATTCGTACACTGAGTGGGGGGGGGGGTCAAGGATGGGCAACTGCCAAAATGATCCCGTTTTCCTTCCTCCCCCCCCCCCCCCCAACCCCCTGTACGCTTGAGCCTTCGATTCCCGTCCCCCAACCAAACACCACCTCAATGGGCTGTATTTTGTTTGTATCTTTCTCTCCCTCCGGTCAACATTACCATAATGAACACAACACAACACAACATAATGTGATAACACATTGGGCAACTGGAGGACGATAACACGCACCTTACAAAACAACCAAAAAGCCGTATCATTGCGTGCAAATTTGGGAACTATCTCCAAGGACAGGAGAAGGCGTGCTTCTCCAAGTTTTCTTGTGCGACAAAAGGACGAACACACATGTAAACCAACAGATCGCTTCCATCTGTCACCGAGTATGCAAATTTGCTGGTCAGAATATGCAAATGTGACACTTGCTGAGTCCAGAGCCGGGTCCGATCTGACCTTGATCAACATCACGTGATGTAGGCTCGCTGATCAGGGGGGGAGCTGTCCATTGGAGCAGTTGTGGGTTAAGGGAGGACAGACAGGGAGAGGGAGAGAGAGAGAGAGAGGAGGAGGGAGGGGAGAGGGTGAGTAAAGAGATGGGGGAAGGGTGAAGACAATGTGAGGAGAACAGGCAACTCCACACACATTTTTACTGAAGGAAATACAACCACATCAACACCTGCTTCAGACCGTTCTCCTGTGTGTCGCATGTTCTTTATATTGGTAAATTGAATGTGAGTTTAACAATAACTGTAAAGTGCTTAGAACTTGCATTTGTCGGAAAGGAGCGCTGCATAAATATTATGTTATTATTATTATCATATGTTGAGTATGCCCCCCCCCCCACCCCCACCCATCCCCACCCCCAACCCGAGCAATTTTTGCTCATGCGTAATTTTATGTCTAATCTTACTGACCAGTGACGGATAAACTTGATGAGAAACAGACACGTATTCATCATCAATATTATTCTGTATTTTTGTCCAGTGTCCAGTAGCCGGGGTCAATAAATAAAACACAAACAGTCACGTGTGGGTATCTGGTTGGTCAATCTACAGACTGGGAGCTGGCAGGGGGATTTAGCACTGGGCGAGTCTTAGTCCGGGCTGTTCAGTCAATGTTGGAATGTTGCACGTCTCATGGGGATACTGTCGGCTGGTTGTAGCCTTATGTCTGCCCATCTGTGTATCCGTCTGTCTGCCATTTTGTCTGTCTGTCTGTGTGTCTGTCTCTCTCTCGGTCTATTTCTATCCAACTGTCTGTCGGTTTCCCTCTTTCTGCGTGATGTCTGCCTGTCTGTTTGTCTGTCTGTCTCTTTCTGTCCAATGTCTGTCTGTCTGACTCTTTCTGTCCAACTGTCTGTCTGTCTGTCTGTCTCTTTCTGTCCAACTGTCTGTATGTTTGCCTCTCTCTCTCTCTCTCTCTCTTTGTTTGTGTGCGGGTCACTGATGGACCTATCCAGCATGATGTCTCTCTGTCCAATGATTATGTTATCTTCTGCCTGTCGCCTCGCGTGTTCCTAGCACAGTATGGCAGCCATCGTGTTGTCTTGCTGTCTCTAAACTCAAACTTTTGTATTCGCTCCTTAGCCATATCAAACTTGCCTGTGAAATAATGGCTCGTTCATCCAGATAGGTAAGAGCAATTAGCAAAACTTACTTGGAGATCTGAAAGGCAAACAAAAAATCATGCCACAAACATGCTGTTATCACCTAATTTCATTAATAATAATGATCATAAGACAAAAAAATACTAACAAATTTCGGGTACATAATTATCTTACTATAATTGAGCGAGAGGGTGAACCTGTAAGCAGCTAAAACTTTGCGTCTACGCCATCAAACATTGTGAAACTTGGTGTACTGTCTTACTTTTTGAAGACGAGTTACGTGGACACATTCATTTCGGATAAAAATCAGTGTTTAATATTATTTGTTTACGATTTATTTTTTATTTTTTTTAGCAGCAAAAATAGAGACGCTTATACATGGAGTAGAATGAAAAAAGCATGACCAGAAGTTCCCTTTACATATTGGTGGTCGAAAATGAGCGTAATCACATCTGTGTATTTCTGCGTAAGTATTAAGTCATTGCATGGAATCCAAATGCTGTTGTTACTGTAGCCTAGATATAGATGTGCGGTTGGGCTTCCTACAAAGAATCTTCATGACTTATCTTGCGCGGGTCGACTAGTTCGTATTCCATGTCTTCTCATCTAGGACAGTTTCCTCGGTTGAGCTGTAGCTTTGCCGTGACGTTTTTTTTTTTTTTGTCGAACATTCCTTAGTTTTTCTTCGATATTTAGTCCACACTATCCGAGACAACTTTAATTTGTCCCTGTGTTAACTTAATAATCAAGATTCACAGGCAAAGATAGTTTTGTAAATCCGCGGCGTAGAGCTGTGCTATTGCGGGTGTTGGATTTAATTTACAATGGTCATTTCACTTCTGTAGTGTGTGCTGGAAGAGTTATGACAGCCTGGACAAGATCCAGGTTTGTACAGCTGGGACTAGACGGTGTCTCAAAAAAATAGAAGAAACTTGCACAATTTTGAATGTTAAATTAATGCATTGTCAATTAAGAATGTAACATTTTATGACATTTATTCAAATTGAACAGTGCAGATGTCTAATTTGTCTCGAGTTATTGCATGTGTTCAAAGTAATGGTCATTCAAGGCTTGACGCTTACGACAATGCAGTTCAAGGGAGCTGCAAACAAGATCAAACAGTTCATTTGTGTGTACATTTTTTCAGACAATCTGTACACTGATTGAGGTGATAAGGAAGGAGAGAAGAATGTGTGAACAAGACAAACACAAACACAAACACACACACACAGACACATAAAATAGAAACTGGAACTTCTAACGATCAAATTGGTTCACAAGAACAAATTACAGTTTTTTCTCAGGAGAACTGAACGTCAGGGGATTTGATGTGAGTGAACACAACGATGTCCATACAACAATGTCCGTACAACCATGTCCATACAACAATGTCCATACAACAATGTCCATACATCAATGTCCATACAACAATGTCCATACAACAATGTCCATAAAACAATGTCCATACAACAATGTCCATACAGCAATGTCCATACAACAATGTCCATACAACAATGTCCATACAGCCAAAGATTTTAATGTCCGAGATGTAGGAACGTGCTGATTGGTTGAGGGAATTTCTCTCCATGACGTAATCTCCCCCATGTGTTGACCTTTTGTGGGAGGGGGGAATGAATCAAGAATGCCTCAAGACGACATTAAGTCCACACAAACAGTTAATCAACCGAGAAATTGAGAATTCTTCACACGAAAACAACTGCGACTCAAAACGATTTTTTTTCTCTTTGTCTCTTCAATATTTGCAGCAACTGGATATTGCGCCATGGACAATTCTGATTCCAGTATTCGATAAGTCCAGGCGCTGGCGAAAAATCATTCATGTTTTTTTAACTCAACACCGTCCAGGATCTGTTGGTGCAACCGCCCACCCCGTTCAAATCCAACAACACATTCAATGTTGTGTGTAGAATGGCCCCGTGATGTTTGGTCAAACTGTCTCCGCGTGTTTCTTCCAATAAACGACAAGTGACACGGGCTGAATCATTGACTGAACTACGTCACGTAAACTATGTGACGATTGCTCGTGACTCAACTGCCCGCAACCCTTGACCTTTCCACTGTTTCTGTAGCACGGGCTTGACATTCTGGGCAAATGTCTTGTCTCGGTGAAGTCTTCTACTCCAAATGATTTATTTTCCAAAAGCAGGAGGTGTTAAATACAATAACTGCAGCACTCGTTGTGTGTCAGAAATGCCGCCTACAATATGCAGCTATTATATAATTATGTTAAGAAACAGCGGATCTGGGCAGGTTCAAACTTTCCGAAAGTTCGTGAACAGTACTCATTCAAATAGTCCTGTAAGTGCAGGTAATCGTCAATACTATAATTTGTGCAGAGGTGTGAGGCTGACGACACGATGAAGTCGAAAAGGAGACATCGAAGGCACGATTTCTCTATCTGAAGCCCAGGCTGGGCGGCAAATGAACCAGAAAATCCTCAGAGGCCATAGTTCTGTGTTAGAGAAAAAAAATAGAACGCTTTCAAATCATCAGCATGAACGACAAAGTGACGATTGTATTATCATTTGTCCTGAGAATCTCACATATTCATCGCCATTTGAGTGCTCTCTCTCTCATTCTCTTTCACTGTCTCTCCCTCTCCCTCTCCCTCTCTCTCTCTCTCTCTCTCTCCCTCCCTCTCTCTCTCTCTCTCTCTCTCTCTCTCTCTTTCTCTCTTTCTCTCTCTTTCTCTCTCTCTCTTTCTCTCTTTCTCTCTCTTTCTCTCTCTCTCTGTCACTATCTCTCTCTCTCTCTCTCTCACCAGCGATGCTTGAGATCAAACAAAACTACAGAATATCGCCATGGTCAAGACCCAGCCACCCAGAGACTTTCCAAGACCCCAACATAAAAATGCCCAGACTTTTACCTCAATGCGTTCTTCGCCATGGTGTCCAGGACTGCCCAAATCTTTCCTGGTCTGGTCAGCAACTGAGATTAACGAAAAGCTGTTGGGAGACCGGTCATCTTAGCAGTCACGTGACCAACATCTTCCCCCTGATTACTCAATTAGCCTTGACGCACACTTGCGATTTTGCCGTGTTGCGATTGCTTGGCAGTCGCGTCGCACAGGCGAATAAATGGAGATGCACACACATGCGAGACTAGTGCACATAGCAGAGCCGATAGGAAACATGGAAGTAAGACACCAGTGCAGCGCGACAACAAGTTGCAAGTGTGGGCCTGGGCTGTAAATGCAGAGTCAGTTCAACAGCAATTCACAGCCGTCCTTCAGCTGCTGTAGATAGGCCACTGAATCATCGGAACAAAATAAAAGCCGAATGGAAAAAAGTCGTTGGCCGAAAAATAGAGAGTCAAGGACTTTAGGAATGTCTGCCAGGGATCGCAGGAAGGCGGAATCTGCTGTGAGTTAGTCTACATAGAATGTAAATATGTATTTAAAAAACAACAACAACCAAACACTAACATTAGTACAATTAGGAACAGCCAGCGGATGAAGAAACAAACTGGACAATAAATACTAAAGATAATGTACATAAAATGATCTAGTGTACATTATAACAGGATCTTCAGCAAAAGCCAGTGGAAGTCAAACTTCACATGACTATTACACTCATTGAATAAACATCAAATAAGAAATGATGAACCGATAAAAAGACAGAAAATTGGCACAATACATCTCTAAACATGGTGTAATAATACATTGTATACACTTGTACTATTTTTCAATCAGGAAAATGTAAAATGATGGCAAAAATGAGCTTTTTTCCCCTCGACATTTTTCCCCCAAAATTTTGACTCATAGGAAACCACGCAAAGTTCCCATACGGTCCTGGGGGACACATTATCTGACCGTCCGGCACATTTGTGGATTTGGTCATTCTCCGGTTATTACCCCATCCCCAGGGCATCCCGGAAGGTCGAGAAAAATGGGACAGGCATTGACTCACTTCTTGCCATTGTAATAAAGATAATACCATTAAAGTGCCACCACGCAACCATCGTGTAGATCTCTCTGAGACAGAAGTTCTTGTTTCCTAGCAGAAAAGACAATTTCGTGCTTTGTGGTGAGGTTTACCTGTAGGAGCTGCTCTGTGAATACAGCCACCTCTCTCTCTCCTTCTCCCTGCCTGTTTCATGGAACACCACAGGACTCCATCGTGAGTGGATATTATTCTTATTGCAGGTGTCTACTATTATTATTAGTTTATTACTACTAGCCGTCGGGAGCAATAAAACCTTGTAAATTCTTAGCACCAAGCCCAGGCTGTTATCTACATAGGTCACATTAATAATGGTATTTAGATTCGATGTAAAGGCTAACAGAACTTACTGTGAAACCAAAAATTCCTTCAAGAATACACAGATCTAATAAAATCAATTTACGATGCGAAATGTGTAAAGAGAGTCGAAGAACAAAAATTCCCACCATGCTTTTCGATTTTGATGGAGGAATATGGACCGCAATGCACCATGTGGGGCGCAGAATATCGTAGTTAGATAATTCCAAAGACTGAAATTTGTGCCAACTAGATGATTGTGTCTCATGGTCAAAACTTGATGCAGTACAAAGTTTCATCAGTTTTGGTCAAATAGTCACGAAGGTTTAGCGGCTTACATGATCACCCTCTGGCTCCTGTATAGTAAGATTACGAGTACAATGTACTATCATTATCAACCTGACCAATTGTCATGCGGACCTACACTTTTGGGACCTTCTTCTTCTTCTCCTGCGTTCTTCGTGTCAGACTATTTATATCAGGAGGCTGGTAGCCTTTATGAAGGATGCTGTGCTCCTGAGTTCCTCTGCTGTCCCATATAGCTTGGTGTGTAGTGCCGCACCTTGAAGCTTGAACTGTCAAGAGGCCCCTTCACATTCAGCACGCTAGGGCAACATCCACTGGATTAAAACTGTTTCTTCAGGACACATCCTGGATTAAAGGGCTCTGAACCTTTCATTAATTTGATGGTGGATCCACCTCTGATTGTACTACATTGTTTATCTACTCCTTGGTCCCCTGTCCTGTCTCCAAATCTCCGTGTTTGCAGTTTTTTCCGTTTAATGTCATGTGTGTGTGTTTGTGTATTTGTGAATGTGTGTGTATGTATGTGTGTTCATGAGTGTGTCCCCAGCCCAATAAGAGATTGGAATAAGACGGGAAAATTCGCATACCGCCCCTAGAGTTTGGGAGGGGGAGGTTATTTTTATGCTAAACTTTCCGGCGCATCTGCCAGTGAACATGAACTACTCAGCGATTCAACAGTTACATTGTTTTGTTTCGTGGAGTTACGAGTTTTTAAGAGTTAAAGGAAAGCCATCTCCACCTAAATCACATTTACGCTGTTAATAGGGGAAAATTGTCAAATGACAAAGCCAAATAGAGAAAATACGGAGATAGATATGATTGCTCAATTTTCATCTGTAACTTTCTAGATAAAATATATACTACTTTCCTTACACAACAGCTACCACTATATTCGAAGTAAACATTTTTTGTTCTTTTTTTTTTGGAGGGGGGGGGGGGTGGGGGTAAAAAAAACACCCAAAGATTAAGGCAATTGTTTTATAACCGTGACTAACATTTCTGACCGTCGGAGGTGAAAGATCATTATAATGACAATCTATACTAATAAAAGTGAAATTTTACGACAATTGCAGCGCGCCTTTCGCTACTCCTCTGTTAATGCTGATTCGGTGGCCCTCAGATTTTATACAGCGCTTAGTAAAGACTCGCAGAACGTTTGTATTAGTTGCTAGGTTGCGACACATTGGCGTTCGATCTATTTTTTCGGCAAATTAATGTAATTGAGATTATTTCCGGTATCTGTAACACACTCACAAAATAACTTCCGGTTAGGACTGGTTTGAATGATGAGATTGAGTTCTAAGACTATCAAGTATGAAACTTTGTGTGTTCTCAATGTGCCTCGACTATAAAAAAAAAAAGGGTCTGGAATTGGGAGATTGACGCTGCAGGGCCAAAAGTACAGGTTTGTGTTTTCAATATGCCAAGGCAAATATTATAATATTTCATTTCCATTAACACATGACTTTTTCACTTCCTGCGATGTGTTCACTAACACACAAACTAACCAGTGCGCAAATCACAGCCATTTGACGGATGCTGGCGGGACGCGCAGGACGTCAATGCGCAAAGGGAGAGCAGTAAACCTATCTAAAAACAAACAAACGAACAAACAAAAATAAAATAAAGCTAAAGGAACAGGCAAAATGAAGCAGGTCCATAATAATCACCCAGAACTGAAACTAATGAATCGATTTATCCCGGGCAGGGCCGGGAATTCAGCTAGTAATATATAAAACAACAACATTACTGACGTCGTCCACGATGATGTCGTCGTTAGGTCAAATTCCGTCCATGCGTGAACTATCGTCAAATTGCTATGGAAATTAATTCCTTTAACATGTTCTCAAAATTTCGTATCATTTCAGCTTCAAAGCCTAGGCCTACCTTCCTGTCTTCTTATTTCAATGTTTTTTAGTCATACCAGTATGCAAAAGCCACCTTTATTTCGTTGACTGACATGTCGCAGTGAATTGTACAAGGGAGCAATCATTATAATATTACAGCCTGCCATAGCTGGACATCTAAGGACCTGACGGCGATACTGAGGGCAAGAGGACACCACCGGGTCGGAAAAACGGTGTAATTAAACAAGAGTTATCCCTGACTATAACAGCCCTGCAAAACTGCCTGTCCGCCATTTGGTTTGTCAGTTAAATGTTTAGCACGCGACCTCCACATAAAAGTCGTTCTCCAGAAAAGTGAAATTCCTGTTTTATGGCTGTTGAGACCTGGGACAGCTTGTAATGTTGTACACCAAATTGTTTTTCGGCAGTCGGAACTCGCGGTAGGCAGGGGTTATCACCCTTCACTCCACGTTTGAGCGGGTTCTGAACACGGTTTTATGGTGATGTGAGCCACAGACTTCAATGCTCCGTGGAAGCTGCACGCTCTACGCCAGCCGGTTTTTTGTTGTTGTAAGTGTGAGTTGCAAAACATGCACAGCTTAAAACGATGTCGCCAAATGCCCCGTGACTGCCGAAACGAGGTTTATGCTCATTTCAAAGAGACAAGTAATGGTATTCGTTGGGAGCGAAAGTCAAATAACAGTTGCTGAGAGTATTACACGCTGTTGGTGTTACAAACTCAGTCAGAGGGATGAAATGTTCAGAAGGACTGATCTCTGCAGTAATCCGTAGATTGGCAACCTTAACTCTTTCAGGGCTGGAATTTGTGTCTCTGTATAATGTGTGTGTGTGGGAGTCTGTGTAAATTGTCAAGTATGTGTGCGCTCTTGTTTCTATGTGTGTGTACGTGTGTGGGGCAACACAAAATGAACACTGAAGAGTTACAGAGAAGACCAAGAAATAAACTTCTTAGAAAACGAGAATTGGCTAACATATAAACAGATCACATGACAACCTTGACATATTACATATTACCAGAATCACAGGCAGGGCAACCAAAATAAAAAATTATCTGCACTTGCCAATGGACGACCCGGTGTGGGTTGTTGGACATGAATTATGATGACAGGTCACTGCCCTAGACCAGGACACACGTCTTGGCCAGCAACACCAAACGTTTTTTTACAGCATCCTGACAAAATGTAAATACTACATGTGGCAACTGACCAGCTTTGGTCCCTAGAGAAAGATGCGCGCAACACATAATCGAGATCCACACATTATTCTTCACACACATAGTCATGTACATACACACAAAAGTATAAGCACACAATCATAGTCTGTCTGTCTACTCGTGGCGCCTACTTACTGATGTGTGAGACAACAATGTATTTTGACTTAGATCCGGCCTGTCTAGATGAGAAGTCAATGTGTCAAGATTTCGTCTTCTAACTTACTCAAGTCCATATTTCAAACACTTTGAGAAAGATTTGATGTGTCTCTATGCATGCGTGTTTGTAGGAATGTGTGTGTGTGTGTGTGTGTGCAAGTGTATGTGTGCGTGCGTGTGTGAATAGATGTGAATCAATCAATAAAAGGGCCAGTCGTGATTTATGTAAGATTTCAAGTCCACGCGTTCCACAATCTTGATGAATATAATTATTTATTGTTGTATACTATATAAGACTGACTGAACAATCCCGTACTTTATGACACCTGGAATTGTTTTTTGGTCAGCAAAAGTTTCTCCTTATCTAGCAGACAGGTGATAAAGTACAAACGAAGCTCAGAGAATGCTACTTGTTTGGCTGTGCGTCTGGCAATGAATTCATGTCAATAGTAAACTCGGATCTGCCACGTTTACCATCAACAAAGGTTTATCTGGTGGAAATGTCTACACGGGCGGCCATTAGAATCATCATGGCTCGCAGGGGGGCAGGGTCAGAAACTGCATGCTACCGTCAACCAAGATTACCGTAATGTTTATATTATCGCCTGGTTATTTGGCGAGGTGTGAATGGTCTTTCTTGCAATGGAGTATACACGGGTTTGACCCAGGGATTCGTACACTCGAATACATTTTAGGGAAACATAGACGCAGATAATTACGTCACAGAGAATGTGTGAGTTAATCTACATAGAAATTCACAAACTTCAGAAAGAATTAGCCAGAAGTCAGGGATTGCATGAACAAAAACATTGAATGTAATCTTAATGAAAACATCCACAATTCGTAAGTGGAAGACCACAGCGTCGGCATGTCCGGGCAGGATGTTCAGTGGTCCTCAACTCCCGCCTGCCGATTCTGTCCTGACCAGCCTGAGACCCCACGTGACCTCCAGCACGCCATCAACCGCCAGCTCCTTCCATCCTCCGGACCTGGTCTGACCTCCCTTGACCCCCATCCTGACGCCCTCTGCCGGCCAGCTAATCAAGGGGAACAACCGTGTACGTTAAATCAGCAAATAATTGTCTCCCTGGTTACACGGCCTGTGTTACGTTCTTATCTACACGCTAAAAAACTTCAGCATTCATCGGGGAACATCCAAACAGAAAACACTTTATATTTTTTCGAATAAAGGAAGCATGAAAGAAAAAGAAAGAGAAAAAAAAAAATGGAAGAAAACGGAAAGGTCAGACGTAATGGAAAATGTGATTGCTCAAATTGAGACAGGGAACATCTTGATACTCCAGTGAAGTGGAATGGAACTGGTTTTTCATACACAATTTGTGCTACATTCAAGTTGGCGTGATGATCCAGGTTTGTCTGCCATTGATGCGGGTAGACGGCCAGAACTCACCCAGTCCCGGTGTCGCCAATTCAGGGCAGCCTGGAAATGGCCAAACTTTTACCAGAATCTGAAGTGTGTGCCCTCCTTCATCCCAAAAAACGACCTCGTGTCCTAACTGGTATCAAAGGAAGTACACAAAATATCAAAATAAACAAAAATTAATTCTGTCAGTTGGGATGAGAAGTTTGTGTATAACCAAAAAACGATACGTAAATTCCCCATGACTTTGTAGTGCCACATTATATTCAATACTTTCAATTGCTGAGTTGGACAAAACTATTTGCTCTTCCCCAGCTCGGCCTGCGTGTGGCCCCATCAGGAATTTCAGGCTTACAACTCCAGTTTACGACTGTCGCAGCTGTAAGTAGACATGCCATTTGGATAGATCAACTGGCGGTATGAAGTTTTTCAATGCTGGCTGTTGTAATGGTGTAAGGGGAGTAACTGTTCTCTCATTGTAATTAATTATTGTGTTCATAATTGCCCCTAGTCAAAGGCGGACTTGTAACCTAGCAACACATCACGATCATTCCAGAATAATGCCAAAGTCATGTTTTGGTGGGTTTTGAAAATCAAAGACAACTGTTCTCTTCCAAGATGATGATAAATTATCTGTAGTTTGCGGAGAATTTTCACATAGAAAGCTGTAGCTGAACGGCGAACAGAACTCAGAATTTTTCTCTATTTGACTTTGTAATTAGACCTGCGTTTCTCTAACAAAAGTCTACATGATGGTTTATGTGGGTGTGGGATTTCCTTTAAAAAGCCCAATAAATCAATGCAACGAAACCATATAACTGTTTGACGGTATAACGTGATTGTCTGAGTCAGGTGAAAATTTCATCTCAAAACTGAAAAAACAACAACAATACAATGGCAATTGTAGAATTTTCTGTTTTCCTTCAGTTCTTCACTATAACTCTCCGTCTTGGCCTGTCAGTGGTTTTCTGGGCAATATTTGGGTCATCCAGCATTTTGTATGATTGTCACTGTCCGTGATCTGGTGACTAAAGTTTGAGTAATCAATCATTGATTAATACATCTGTCACGAAGGATTGTCCTGTGTCCAGAATGGAACAGTTTGTGTCCATTCTTTGTCCCAGCTGGTTTCTCATGTTTGTCAGCATCTCCAAAGTTAAAGGGTGTGGTTGGTGAACGCTTCTGGTAGGGTCCCCTTGTGTCTGGGTCTTTATTTTAGGAGGTTGCTGCTCTTGGCATTTACACCAACATTTTCTAGTTTTTAGTTTTCTTGTTGTGGTAGGGTTCCGCTTTTTGTTTTTTAGAATTTTGGCCGGGCAGCGGCCTGTTCGGCCTGCTCTTTTCGATTTCCAACTGACAAGGTATCTTTAACGTGCGCAACGTGCACATGGGCCGTCCAAATTTTTCGTCCTTATCCGAGAAGACCAGGTGCTCGATCCTACCTACCATAGGATCAGGGACAGGAAAATATGAGAAAAATCCCAACCTTCCAACATGCCGGCACCGACCGGAATTCGAACCCGTTACCAGTGGCATGAGAGAGGGGCACCTTGCCTCTAGGCCATCTCGTGCCCCGTAGGGTCTCTTTCTGTGCTATCATCCTATTTATGTTATGTCTAGAATCACACTTCTTCCCAATGCACGTGACCGTCTCAGTGCCAACGTATTTTCTCTTAACTAAAACCAAAAATTTTAAATATCCGTGACAGTTGACCTTAGCATAAACAGCTTGATATTCATGTGCACTTCAGTAGCTTTGTATCTCATTAAATTTTTGCTAGCGTTCTCACCCCGCCGCGCTTCACACTGGAAACTTTGGGATATACACTCGGTGGGCAGTCACAGATATGTGGACAAGTAGCGACCAGCCCATACCGGAAGTGTCCTGTAGCCGGAAGTGTCCATTTGAATAGGTGGCAGACGGGTTAACGAAGCTAATTGCAAAATCAGTTTGTCCGGGCAATTTCCTATTCTGTGTGTATCCCCGAGTACCCGAGATGGGGTTGTCGGAGTCAGCATTGCCGGGGGCTGGCCAGGGTTGTCCGGGCTGTGGTTGTCACAGAAACTCCTACATGGAGCTGCAAATATTTGCCTGGTCACGTCTACAACGCCAGACCTGTCTTCTCGGGACTGCAACTAGCAAATTGTCTGGGCAGTAACCCAATTTCTAGTGTCACTGACCTCAACCAGGAACTGTCATGTCCAGATTTGGGGTCTCCTTCTTTCTTCACGATCAGAATTTCCAGTGACACGCAGGAAGTGACACGATGAGTATTTCCACACAATAAATGCTTATGATTGTTACTGTATTGATTGTAATCTGCAGAGCGTTGCCAGCACGGAGACTTATCTATGCCTTCACGTCCACTCTGACCCGGGTGGGGGGGGGGGGGGTCATTAGTCCAGAAATCCAGTTTGGTTTCAACACGTGTATGTGTCTGTGTATGTGTGTGGGTATGTGAGTGAGCGTCCGCTAAATATGAGAATTGCTTGGTTAACATCCACCTATTATAATACTGAATACCTTTTAAAATGGTACCTGTCATCAGTTTCATGTATACACACTGACGTTCAGCGTGCGGGAATCCTAAAGTACATTAGAAGTTCTTGCCGTGTTTGATCTCGGGTCAAATCCGACCCAATGCTAGATTGATTCCCAGGCCACAGCGTCACAGGGAAAACCTGCTCACAGCGCAGCAATGGAATGGAAAACTAAAAACGGAATGATTACTCCTGTAGTTTGCTAGCAGAATAATAACAAATCTCAACAAAATAATTACTCTGGGGACAGAACTATAACTACAGCATTATCTTGGTATCAATACAATATTATTGTCTGTGTATCAGTCAGACTCTCCAGGACCCTCCAAGACAGCTACAAATTTAATGAAAAAGAGAAAAACATTAGAGATGGAGAGACAAGAAACTTGTGATGCAGTTAATGATGTCAGATTGAACCAGATTTTGTTTGATTCACGTCCTTCAATCCGTTGAAATATGATTAAATTCTGCAGGTCAAGACCGTCTTAACCCCCTCCCCCCCCCACCCACCCCGTCCCTCCTCAGCCCACGCCACTCCACACACACACACACACACACATACACACACACTTCCTCCTCTCCCTCCTCTCCCCACCCCCTCCAGGCGTCATGCGGCACGTGCCGAAAACCCCCCGTCAGATTCCCCGACTAAAATTTCTGGAGCTCTGTGTAAAAATGTCAAACCTGACTTCCTGAAGCGGACAGCAATGCTTGTAATGTTTAAACTGTCCTACAAACGCTATATAATAATAATAATAATGGACGGCATTTATATAGCGCATGTACATTGCCATTAGAAATGCTCTATGCGCTTTACATTTATAAGCTCTCTCACTCGCTCTTTCTTTCTCTCACCCTCTCTCTCTCCCACTCTCTCTACCTCTTTCTATCTCTCTATCTCAGAGCAAATTGTAATCATAGCCTGTTAGGAGCAGTTCAAAACTCACAACTTGTATTCTCAAGTATTATAATATATTAGAATATCTATTAATATTTATTTAATAATGAATTATAAATTTTTGTTGGTGATTTGGGGGGGGGGGGGGGGTGGCTAAATGATATGGCTAAATTTTAATCTATTAATTTTAATTTCAATTTTCCCCGGGCAGCGGCCTGTACTTTTTTTCTTTCAGACTAGATAATTTGGTAATAATGTTTGTAGCCGTTTCCATCCCACAGGTTGTGTTACAAGCTGGGGTTTACGCTCCCAAAACAAAGAGTTAAGATAACTCAGGTACAACCTGGACATAGTGGCACTCAGTGAAACCAGACTCCCTGATAGTGGCCAACTCAAAGAGCTCAGTGGTGGATACACCTTCTTCTGGAAAGGCAAGGGTGTAGTCGAACCGAGACAGCATGGTGTTGGGTTTACAATTAAAAATGACCTTGTCAGAAACTTGCAGTCCATGCCAATTGAAATAAATGACAGGCTAATGACACTCAGGATCACAGTTGGGAAAAGCCAGTCAGCCACCCTCATTAGCGCATATGCGCCCACCATGACAAACCCAGATGAAGCCAAAGACAAGTTCTATTCTGATCTAGAATCTGTCATATGCTCCTTCCCGGCAGCTGATAAGCTGATTCTCTTGGGGGATTTCAATGCTAGGGTTGGCTCAGAAATCTCAGCGTGGCCAAATGTTTTGGGCCCTCATGGAGTTGGTTCATGCAATAACAATGGGTTGCGCTTACTTACTTTGTGCGCTGAATTTGGCCTGTTCATTACCAACACAAATTTTAGTCTCCCCGTGAGAAACAGAACGTCATGGATGCATCCCCGCTCAAAGCATTGGCATCTCATAGACTATGTCATTGTGAGGAAGACTGACAGAAAGGATGTCCTTGTAACAAAGGCGATGTGTGGTGCCGAGTGTGGAACTGACCACAGACTCATTGTTTGCAAGCTCAGACTAACATTGAGGCGCAATAGACGCCCTCAAGGGAAAGCGCCACCTAAAAGCCTAAATGTTTCAAAACTCTGCTGAGCTGAGAAACAGAGCGAGCTCTCCTCAGAACTCTCCTCAAAATTGGATTGCGTGACTTTTGACCCTGAGAACATTGAACAGAGCTGGACTGACCTAAATACGACTGTACACTCTTGCGCCAGCAGCACAGTTGGTTTTCCTGTCCGCAAGCACCAGGACTGGTTCAATGATAATGATAATGAAATCAAAGTGCTCATCAAAGAAAAAAATAGTCTCATCCAAGCTCACTGCAGTGACCCCTCTTCCACAGCAAAAGCTGATGCACTGCGTGCATGTAAGGGTGCACTCCAGAAGAAGCTGAGGAAAATGAAAAATGACTGGCTAGAAGAGCGAGTAAGAGAAACTCAGAAATATGCCGACACAAACAACACTAGAAAGTTCTTTGAGAGCCTCCGAGCTGTGTTTGGACCATCCCGCTCTGGCACTACGCCACTTCTTGCGTCAGATGGTTCAACACGCATTGTTGAATTGAATGCCATAATGCAGCGTTGGGCAGAACATTTCGGAGGTGTGCTAAATCGGCCATCAAATATAAATACTGAGTCCATTGACCGCCTCCCTCAGATTCCTATTAATGCAGCTCTTGCCAAGCCATTCACAGCAAATGAGACCCGAACTGCCACAAATCAGATGTCCTTTAACAAATCACCAGGCGTGGATTCAATTCCTGCTGAGGTGTATGCCTTCGGTGGAGAAAAGCTTATTGAAAGGCTGACCGAGTTGTTCAATCATATGTTGAAAGCAGGGAAGCTGCCACAGGACTTCAAAGATGCTTCAATCATCCATCTGTACAAAAAGAAAGGGGACAGCCAAGTCTGTGACAACCATCGGGGA
Organism: Onchidella celtica; assembly: GCA_963931925.1. Lineage (NCBI taxonomy): Eukaryota > Metazoa > Mollusca > Gastropoda > Systellommatophora > Onchidiidae > Onchidella > Onchidella celtica. The sequence continues at coordinate 73,989,201 of OZ007570.1, read as the reverse complement.
ATCTCTCTACTTTCAGTTGCTGGCAAAATATTGGCAAGAATGCTTCTGAATCGCCTTCTTGATCACCTCTCGTCAAATGACTTGCTTCCCGAGAGCCAATGTGGCTTTCGTAAAGAGAGGGGAACGGCGGATATGATTTTTGCTGCCAGACAGATTCAGGAAAAATGCATGGAACAAAATAAAGCGCTGTATATCACATTTGTTGACCTCACAAAAGCTTTTGACACAGTGTGTCGTGAAGGCCTCTGGAAAATTTTGGCGAAGTTTGGGTGTCCACCCGAATTCATCACAATAGTGCGCCAGTTTCATGATGGCATGCAAGCTGCAGTCAAAAGTAACGGCAGTGTTTCAGAGCCCTTTGCTGTCACAAATGGGGTAAAACAGGGTTGTGTCTTAGCCCCAACTCTGTTCAGCATCATGTTCTCTGCAATGCTACAAGAAGCCTTTAGCTCTCCTCCTCAAGGGGTAAGCATCAAGTACCGAACTGATGGCAGTCTATTCAACCTCAGGAGACTTCAGGCAAAAACCAAAACCAAAAGTACTCAAGTCTGTGACCTACTATTTGCTGATGATTGTGCACTTCTGGCACATGATGAGGATAGCATGCAAAACTGTGTTGATAAGTTCTCTAGTGCCTGTGACAACTTTGGCCTCACAATAAGCACAAAGAAGACGGAAGTGCTCCATCAGCCTACTCCAGACGACAAGTATCCTGTGACCCCAAATATCAAAGTCCATGACAGTCTTCTGAAGGTGTCTGAGAATTTCACCTATCTTGGCAGTACGCTGTCTTCCGCGGCTCGTGTTGATACTGAAATTCCCTCAAGAATCAGCAAAGCCAGCTCTGCATTTGGCAGGCTTCGAAAGAGAGTGTGGGATGTTGCCGGCATTCGCACAGACACTAAGCTGAAAGTGTACAATGCTGTGGTCCTTCCCACCCTACTCTATGGGGCTGAAACCTGGACAGTGTACCAATCGCATGCCAGAAAGCTAAATCACTTTCATCTGGCCTGCCTTAGAAAGATCCTAAGGATCAAATGGCAGGATAAAATTCCAGACACTGAGGTCCTCAATCGTGCCAAGGAATTGAGCATCTTCTGCCACCTGAAAAAAATTCAGCTACGTTGGGCAGGACATGTTGTCAGAATGCCCGACTCCAGACTCCCTAAGCAAATCTTCTTCTCTGAGCTCTCCAATGGAACGAGGAATGTTGGGGCCCCAAAGAGACGTTACAAAGACACTCTCAAGCAATCACTGAAGGCCTTTGCCATTGATGTGAGTGAGTGGGAAAAGCTCTCGCTTGATCGAGCAAATTGGAGGGCGGCCCTTACCAGAGGCAGCAAAGCATGGGAAGCTGACAGAGTCCAGCAGGCTATCAAAAAAAAGAGAACGGCGCAAGAAAAGGCCCAGTGGTACTGAACCAACGGAGCACTCTTGTCATTTATGCGGAAGGGTCTGCAGGGCAAAAATAGGACTTATCAGTCACATGAGAAGCCATAAGTCATGAAAGAACAGTCTTTCCATTCTGTCCTCTGTGTCCTTTACTTCTCTTTATTGTCCATGTGTTGAAATTCTCAACAATTTCTGTTCTTTATTCCTCTGGTGTTGTTAAGGTCATCATCATACCTGATGGACGAACTATTATTATGTTAAAGACCGTAACCAATAAGTCTGATACGGAAAGTGGTTTAGTATTTTTTTTTTTCCTGCAAAATAATTATGTAGGAATCGAATGACCAATCATGCTGAGCCATATCACACGACTTTAGGCGTGAAACAAACCAAGGGTTGTGTAGGCGCCAGGCAAGTGGCTCCGTACCTAATTATTATGCATCAGCCTACAACATTGCTCACTGTCCATACACCCGCCTTTGTCTGATTCAAGCCTTAGGATCAGAACCTCAAGGTTGAGACATCACCATCCCACATGTTGGCCGATTACTATCGTCTAATGAACGCCTGGACAAACAAACTTGCAATGTTCATGTCAGCAATACTGCAACCTTTCTGTAGGCAAAACTCCAACATTTGTGTAGGTGAAACCTCAACTTTGCCCTCAGTCAAACTGTTATTTCTACTCAGTTTGAATTGAAATTGAATTGATTTTTTGTTCAGCACTTGTTGTTAGCTTTGACTTTTTTAATGCTATTAAAATAGTTAATTTTTTGTGGGCAAAACCTCCATCTTTCTTCCAGAAAGGTTTGAACTTCTGTGACAGTTAAAACCTTAATTTCGCCCCCGATAAAACTGCTCGGAAACCTCAGTCTTTACGACTATCTGAAAACTCTGTTGAATGCAATGGAGAAACCGCGTCTTTAGGGCTTGAATACAAAAGGCGAATCTCACTTGTCCACGCACTCTTTAACTGATCTGAGCTAGCGGGGTAGGGCAGAGATGGGGCGGAGATATCCAGAGCTCGTCAATCTTACTTTTTGGAAAGGAAAATTCTAGGACAATCGGCAGTTAAAACTGGCATGAATCTCTAGATCTGGTCTAGGCTAGTAGTGCTAAGTAGACAAACCCAATGCATGCATAAACTACTGGGAACATTTTTGTATGACTGAGAGAACGAGGCAGAGCCTGACAGATGAAAGTCTAAACCGTGGATCCGCAGAATTAATGCCCCCGGCTCAGCCATGAAACTTCAGTTTGAGAAAACCTGAACACGGAAAAAAAAATGGGGGGGGGGGGCGGGGAGGTCTGATGAAGTTAGAATAAACTCGGCTCAGTCTCCCCTGCCCCTACTTCAAAACCATTCAGAGTTACTGTATCACCAGTTCCACTGAAGTTTGATGAGCCCAAGAATCAGGTCAGGTTTGTAGTGGTGGCTGACTGACGCCCCCGGGGTAGGAAAACTTATGAACACTCTAGTCACTATTGAGTCATAGACCCGTGCCCCCCCCCCCCCACTCAAACCTCTCCGCCCCTGCACTGAGAGTCGGTACTTTCACTGAAAAATCCTCGGGTACCCACAAGTACTCTCACACTTTCCATCTCAGCGTAAAATTATTAAAACTGGAACGCGGAATTTTGCTTCCATCTTCCAGCTCCACATCAGGGAATATTTCCAAAGGATGCAGATACGGCACGTTTCAGGGACGTTCTGGCGCGTCATGATGGACAATTTCACCGAAGTCTCTTGGTATAATATGCATAACGTGTGCAATGAGAAAGGAAAACTGAACATTTCTTACATAAATGAAAGCAGGGATTTTCTTCCCAGTTCATTAACCACTGGCTACTTTCAGAAGGATGACAATTAGTTTATACAAACCAACGAATCCATCAGTCTGTTTGTTGTTTTTTTTTTGTCTGTGTGTATAAATTATATTTTTCTGTTTTGTCGTAGGTGATGTGGATTCACAGAAATTCTGATAGAGAATCACTGAGAACATTCGAGAAGTAGCATGGCGTTTGAGTTTGGTTTTGGGTTCTACGGCGCCCTCAACACAATGACGACCCGGCCACTTCACACATTTCACCCTCTATTTGGTACTCTATTCATTCATGTTTGCTATTCACAGCTTCTACATTTAGCAAAAAGTATTAAATAATTCGGTATTTATTTCATTACATTGGTAAAATTCTCAAAAGTTGTTTTGTATTATATACCTGAAAAGCGTTCTATAACTGTGTAGAAAAGTGTTTAAGGTGTAGATCGAACTGAAGTCCAGTTTTATGCCCAGGTATGGAATATTGCAGTCTCAGTAACTGAATGATGTATATAATTGAATACACAAGTCATTCTGCACCATTTCTCTGACAACCGACCGTTACGGACAACCGTAGTTTTGAGTGACCTTGACCTGGCTGGTCAGACAGCAGGGTGAATGTGTAACCACCTGACAAAACAAGGCGCTTCAGGCATTTTTGGTGGTAGACCATTGGTATCACCAAATAGGTTATTCAAAGTCCTTTCATTTGGTAAAAGAAATATTCCTGTAATTTAATTAGCAGAGAACATAATCCTATCAAAGACAGGAAGTGATACGACCACAGTTTTGAGAAAAACGCTTTTAAAGTTTCAGCTTATAGTAAAAAATATTGATGATGATTGGAATCGAAGTGAATTTTGAGGCATTTATCCTTAAACAGGATTATTATTTGGAAAAGAAATAGTAATGAAGTCTAACTTTTCAAAAATAATGAAAAGGCAAAAACGATAAAGTTGACCCTATGCCGCGTTTTAACGATTTTCTCGAATCGGGTAGTATCGAACTGTGCCTCATTTTGTAGGACGGCTACACATAATTCCACCAGCTCCCTTTTAGAATACATGACAATGAGAGTTGCAACGATGCCAAGCCACACCCACTTCCTAACCTAGACTGGAACATAATAATAAACAGATATAATATATTATAATATTACATCATGTCCGTGAAATCACGAAACTAGGTCAGCACGGTAAACAAACATTTGGAAAGGACTCACTGCACCTGAAAGACTTCCCGATCTGCTTGCTGTTGTATCCCAGTAGAGGTGGGGGGGGGGGGTGCTGCTGTGTCTGAAATGGTACAAAGCCCCCGGTACTTTTTTTTTCCTACGAAACCGTGCGATCAGCCATTGTTTACCTCCGTGACATATTTGTCATTGTATGCTAATTGTGGTTCACTGTGGCCCCAAGTGTCTACCAGTCCAATCAACCTCTTGTAGTTTTTTCATTTGAGGTTGCGGACATTTGTGCTCTTAAAAAGTTTTGAATTTTATTTCTCTTTCACCGGAAGTTCCAAGGAGCACCGCCTGCAAACTATCGTAACTCTCTTTTTACATTTTTTCAAAAAAAACTAAATGATTTAATACACCAGACTTAATAGTTGCGATTTTTTTAAAAAGTATTTAATCCACAGTTTTCAGGATTTATCTTCTAACCAGTAACATAATCCGCCGGCTATCAAGAGCCAAAAGCAGGCGAAATATCTCAGTTGTTGAAAATATTGAGGTTAGACACTTTATCATGCAGTCCTCGATATGTACCGTTCTCCTAACAGTTTTCCAATTTTCCTTCTTGGGTTACAGATCTTTGCAAATCCCCATGCCAAGAAACAAATCTCTGCCGTGCACTGAGAGGCTGAGGATGTCACGCGGTTACATCTAAATTTTCGGGGAAAATACGTGAATTAAACCAATAGTAATCCCTCTTTTTACAAAGGTACTCTTTAACGGATACACAATACAGAGGTTAGAGATTACGGGTAGATCTATACTTGTTTTCTTCTGGTCCACGGTATACAGTGAGGTGCCCAATCCGGGTTGTGTTGTGTGTGACATGGCTTTGCTAAGTTATGAGCACTGAGATATGAGGACATTTATCACGTGTGAAACAGCACTTAATGTTGTTTGTTCATTCTTGTGTGAGCGGTGACGCGTGCCAAACTAGAGTGATGCGAGCCGATCATCACATTAAGTGGCACAACGACAACCTCTTAACTCCTCGACTCCCCCCCCCCCCCTCAATATTTGCCACCCCCACCCCCGTCATCCTGGCCAGTAAATCCATCTGCAACTTGAGATTTACCAGCTTTTACTCACACGCACGCAGCATTTTTGCGGTCATTTCCCATCATGCCCATCGTGCGGCGCGCGCTTACAGCATTCACGCGACAAAGAAATGTTGCACTTACGTCTTTCTTCCATCTCTCAAGTTTGGCAAATTCGTTATTGCTTTATGGCTAATGCTGTCATGAATCTGGAATGTTCTCTGACTTGATCGTATTTATGTAGCAAAATGATTTTGTTATAGACACTCAGAGTAAAACTGCTTGCAATTACGACTGACTTGATTCGTTCGTTGGACGCCTTCAAGAGAGAGAGAGAGAGAGTGAGAGAGAGAGAGAGAGAGAGAGAGAGAGAGAGAGAGAGAGAGAGAGATGGAGAGAGGGGGGGCGGCGGGGGGATTAGAGGGGAAAATTGAAAGTTCCACAGATCAGACATCTTTTCATTTCTCTCCGCTGTCGTCTCGTACACATTCCAAATTTCCACTCATTCCCTCCTGCACGTGTAATTACCGTAATTCTTATAAACATAACGGAGAGAAAAAAATATACAACCCGAGGCATTTTATTTCAAACCTCAAGCGGCACCTGCAGTTTATAAATCTGGTATTTGTTTGCTCTTTTGATATAGCTTTACGTTATATATAATACAGTTACCCGTTTGAAAGGGGGGGGGGGGGGCACAAAGTGAGCTCTTTCTGTCGGGTAACTCAGTTCATGTTCATTTTTGTGAACATGTACGTGTGCGTATGCGCGTATTTTTGTTTATGTGTAATTTCCACATTACAAGACGTACAAAAGACAAATCTTCCATCTGGCCCTCATATCTACAGTATTATATCAGAAAAAAGACAAGAAACCCCCAGTATTCGTTTTGTTACCAACAGACACAAAAAGTGCTGAACAGACCTGTCTGAACTTTGGCACGAACACAATGAGATGGTTGTGGACCATGGAGGATATAAGAGCATAATGTTATAATTTGTAGAGACCAAGGAATATCCGTAAAATGCACAAATAACGGAACTGTTAACTCCCTAGGGGCTCTCTTTCTCTCTCTCTCATTCTCTTTTTCTTAGTCTCTCTCTGCCTTCCATCCTCTTTCTCTGTCTTTCCTTATCTTTTTCTTTCGCTCTCTATCCTTCTCACTCTCTTTTTTTTCTATTTTTCTCTCTCTCATTCTCCTTCCTTCTCTCTCTCTTCTCTCCCTCACTCTGCCTCTCATTCTAACACACACACGATCTATGACATATAACCTGCTATTCACCGACATCCCTTTTCATCAAATTCAGATGAAACATACATACAGTCTATGAAACAAGTGAGTGGTACACACTTCCAGTCTACAAGCAAATGGCTCAGGGCTCCACGATTTACTCACTTGCTTTGCTGAAGACAAAGATTTGCTAACTCTTCTCTTGCTATGAAGGAGATATTGAAAAACTTTACAGTTCTGGGGTAATTGAATAGTGTTTTCCAAAACTTGGTAAGTCAAATTTCCGATCAAGACTGGACATAGCAAGTTTTAACTGAACACATACACGGCGTGTTACACTCATTTTGAATGACTATCTGAAAGGGACCATAACTCAGGCAAAATTTGACTTACCCACTTTTGGAACAACGCTCTTCAATTGATGAAAGTATCAATAAGAATGAAGACCAAGTTCAATGATTAACTCATTCAGGTCAAGGCCAGTCACCTGAACAACTGAGCCGACCAATCAACGGGCGTCACTTGTGGAAGGTGACAGTCCAGGAACTGGGCCACCGAGTTACCACTGACTGGGGGAGGGGGGAGGGGGGTGCTCGGCACTCTCAGCTGTTGTTGATGGATAGGACAACAATGTCCGTGGATTTGGCTCGGTGATAAAATCCACATTTGCTTTCCAGAAAACGTTCAGGACAGAGAAATTCTGGCATTTCTCCAGCATTTCTGAAATCCAAAACGTGTTGTCTGACAGTGGAAAATGACCATTTATACGGGCCTGTGGCCACGGAAACTGTTCTACCATTTGAGAAAATGTTGTAAAATACATTTGCACTGCAATTATTTTCCACTTGTTTCCTTCATAAACGCAATTTCTTGACTGTGATCTTGTTTTACACCTGACCTACACACCGCACGTACATACATACACACACATACACTATTAATACCACTGCGCATGTAATTCGGTCTGGGGCCGTTCCGAACAGTTGTATCAATACACGTAAAAGTTAAACAAATTTCTGGGTAAAGCGGGCCCATCAATCACTTTAGAATAAAGAAAATCTCAAATGTTCCAGCACCGATGCTAAACATCGGGATAATAGGAAAGTCTCACAGTTTGACACACTCACAGACAGACAACATACAGACACAGTTATTGCTCTTGTCCTTTGCATCCGCTCCGTTATTTTTACGGACATTAACGGATGGAAATTTCTCTTTGCCTCTATAGCGGTGAGGAGTGGAACTGGTGCTGTGGACAAGTATACAGAGTCAAAGAGCATTTTACGTCATTGTCCCTAAAAATATCAGAGCGCGTGCTGTGGACAAAAGCAACTAACCTGGCAAAACAGAAAACATTTTGTTGTAAATACCGCAGTTAGAAACCAACATTAAATAGACGTTGCAATAAATCATAAAAGAATAGTAATGAAAACGACAACAACAACAACAACAACAAAAAAAAGTACAGGATTTACAGAACTTGAATAAAAATGTACAAACAATCGAATATTTACCTGTTGCATAACATACATTATACAGTATACAGGTGGTCACAGAGATAAGTAGACACATACCAAATGCGAACACTTTATTTTATAAAAATATGTAACAGCTGAGGTTGTTCTAGCACGTTATAGTAGGGGGGAGTTAGTTGATCTAACTACAACCCTTTAGAAAACGAAACTATTACAGCTGTAAAATAAATAAACACGAGATCCGACGATAGATTAAATAATACTAAAGTTTAATAACTGTATAGTGAACAATAAATTACTAGGAAGACGCCAGCGAAACTAAATATCTACGCCACACAAAAGGAAACTCACTTACTCACCCCACCAACCACTCACACAGGTCTATATATATAAACATTCCTACAGAAAGTTCCCGAAATAAACGTTACCTTTGCCCTCGCACAAACTAACCAATCACGCATCAATACGTCATCAGGTTACATCACCCAAGGCCAAATCTGGCGTAAACATCCGTCTCCACAATGTTATCGAATGTTCGGGAACATACTAATATTTACTGAACGAGTCAAAACACTGACAACAAGCGAGCGAGGAAAAAAACTACTCACTAGAAAAGAAGGTCAGGTCACGGAGTACAGTACACTCTGGCGGTCGTCAACAATAAAATGAAAGAAGAAATGAACACATGCTCACCAGTGTACGAAGAAAACGGGGGAGGGCAAGGGATAGCTTGCAGATGCTACAAAATACATTTATTGCATTATAATGTATATTATACAAAAATCATGCACTTTTACAACTTGTCCAATTTTTTTATGCACCTTTACTGACAGACAAGCACCACACATAATACCCTCACAGATACATGTATACACACACTTACACACACACTCACACACATACACTGCCATATTGAAAGTGCCAGGAAATATTAAAGTCCCAGAACTCATACCATTTCCCCACATCCTGGCCACTCCACTTGCCACTTGTCTGCTCTTCAAATTTCTCCTCACTATGAACTAAAAAAACCCAGCAAACTTTGCAACAGGGTTTTCCAGTGGGTTGAGCTAAGACTTCAATCAGGCTGCCAAGTGGCGTCAGTAAACAGCTTTCTCATCAGTGACTGAAGAACAGCTTTGTGTTTGACATGTGAGAGAGGGAGACGAGCGCGTTATCCGTTATTGTGTTGGCCAAGTACACACAAGTTTTTACAACTTTTCATTACCCAAAGAGCCGAGATGAGAGCTTGCCATACAATAAAAAAACAACAAAAAACTGTCATACTGATGGATCCTGTGCTTCTTCACAGATAAATGTGCCAGTTTGCACGTGCGAAAATGTCAGTTCAAGCGTAAGTTAGTTTTTGTATGTTTGCCATACATTTTTATTCTCCCATCGTTAGAAGACACAAAATTGTATTGAGATTGAGTCGGTGATGCGTTTACAAGTTACACGTCCGCCAATTGTCCGTAAGTTCAGTACTATGATGACGCGTATGTGATTTGTTGACAGAGGTGGCCATAAATATTCAAGACAGAGCGGTATATTAGGGCAGGCTAGAGGAATTATCTCGCTGACAACCAAGCTTCACTTTTAAACCTTCTTCCGCCAAACATGCGCTTTCCTTCATTAAGAAAAACTATCACTCCTTTTCCTTTGTTTTTTGTTTTTTTGGTGAACAGCAGCCAGAATGTCAAAGTTCAAGGCTAGGGGAAAACCAAAGAAATCCTCGAGTAAAGGTGTGTAGAAAACTTTGCAATGACACAATAATTATCCCATCTCTCCAAACCTTTCTACTGGTTGCTGACCGTTGGGACTTTCTCCCTGCGATACCCCGGACTGTACAAGTGGATGGATGATGATGATTAGGGGGGGGGGGGGTCCTGAAATCGAAATTAGGCTTAAAAATACCGATATCGCGATTTTGTACTTTTCGGTTAGTTTATTCATTTAGGAACACTATTTTACTAACCAAATGTCAATTTTGAATGCTTATAACCCTGAAATATACCTTTTAGTGAGGTGGGGGGGGGGGTCAAGAAAAAGGCACAAGAATCATGCCATTGGGCTGCAAAACTAGCCCTAAATAACATCTTAGTGTGGCTATCAAAACCCCTAGGCTACTCCTCCGTACACATCTGTCATAAGCCTTTGGTGGTTTGGAAATCATTGTTGAGGCTCAGCACACCAGTAATGATGACTTTAGCCATGTGTAACACGTTTCAATAACATTTTTATTGAAAAAAAACTTTCAAATGCGATTTTTTCCAAATTGCATCTTTGATCAGTGATTTGTGAACTAGTTTTTTGTTTATTGACCAATTGATATAAAATTTGGCTAACAACATGTCTGAACAAAGCAAAAAATTCATACAGAAGAAAATTTGTTTAACTTTTCATTTCGTTTTTTTTTGGTTGAATTTTTTTGTGATAGAAAATAAGGAAAAATGGAATTCTGCTACGTACCATTTTCAAAAATTTACAACAAAAGATCTGTCAGAGATATCAAAATTCCCTTCTGTATAAAGTTTTTAATTGGGTTGAATAAGACAAAAGAGAAGTTTCAAATAAATCCAGTACGATTTGGCGAAGCCTATCTATATTGAATTTGGTACTTTTTGGGGACTCAAAATCCAAGATGGCGGCGCTTCCATGGCAACAATATGACAAACACATTTTTTTACATTTTTTTTCTGCTAATTCAGACATCCTGAATTGAATTATAATAGTTAAAATTTTCTATTTCTCATAATAACAAAAATCGCCTTCAGGACCCGCACCGCCCTGAAGATGATGTAGAACATTAACATTACTTGAACGGGCGTTGTGGCCAGAGTAAAACTTGACCAATTCATACTAATGCTTATATAACGTAAGCAAAACAACATAGCCATCTCCCAAAATGTACAAATAAGAGGTCTGGACAGATAATTTGAGTGAAGCAAACCTGAGTGCGGCTATGCTGTATGGCTTGGCTGTGTATAAAGTTATCCGCTTCTAGACTGTGTGTCCATTACTTTAGCCTGTCTACCAAAAACTCAAACTTGACGTGACGTCACAGTTTACACCAAGGTTGAGCAGCCTGTCTGGAACAAATTTCTTCTCAGTCCTGACAGAACCATTAAGAAAAAAAAAATGAAAATAAAGGAAAGAAACTATTCCGGCATGGACTTTTATGTCAGTTGTTTGAAAACCAGACCAGAGAAAAAGAAAGCAAAGTGCAGGGAAGGTGACAAAGACTCGAACATGGCTTATTAATTAGCCGGTATTTGTTCTAGCCATTCATGCTCGTGCACTCGGTAGCTCGTGAGTTTTCATTGATAATTCTTCAGAAAATCTCGCTCGCCTTAGGACGAGTGAAGCAATGAGTCGAGTGCCCCCCCCTCTCCCTCCCCTCTCCTTTATTGTCTCTCCGGGTTTAGTTTTTGTATCTTTAAACGTTAAGCTGGAAGGGGGGGGGTGGGGAGGGGAGGGGGGCGATGAGGGGGGCAGATGGATGAGTGACGATCGTAAAGTCTGGATCGCTGGATCAGAATGCTTGATCAGGCCCTGCCTTCGATCTGCCGATAAGTCTTCGATCTGTCAATAAAACTTCGATGTGCCGATTAGAGCTGACGTTATTTCATAACTAAATCTCTCTGGGCGTAGTTTGCTTTGTGAGTTCTGACGGGCCAACAGGGAGAACTGTGGAGGCGGGGGGAGGGGAGGGGGGAGGCTTAGGGAGGAAGGGGAGAATTTCTCCCAGATGCTGACAATGTAAGTGGCATGGATTTGACAAGCTGGAAGGGGGGGGGAGAGGGAGGAGGAACGGGGTATAGGTACTAGGCAAGGAGAGGGAGTCACGCCTTAGGGGTAGATCAAGCCAAGGCTGGTGGTGCGGGCGCCAGGCTGATGGTTCACCATCCAATTACTATGCATCACAAATACCCTAGGCGATGTCCACATTTACATAGCACTTCCCTCCGTCAAATGCCAGCTATAATCGCTCTACAGACACTGAATTTTCAGCTCACATACTATTCACCAATACAACGAACATAGTTACTAAACAATCATGGGAGATCAGCTATGAGTTGTATCTTACTACAATTGAGCTAGAGGGTGAACCTGTAAGCAGCTAAAACTTCGCGATTCCGCCATAAAAAATTATAAACTTGGTGTACTGCATCAATTTTTGACGAAGAGTTACGTGGACACATTTATTTTGAACAAAAATCAGTCTTTACTATTAATTATGTTAAATTTTTTTGAGCCGCAAAGACAGAGACGCATTTTCATCGGACAGAACCGAAGAGTGTGACCCTGGAAATTGCGACCTTGACCTCTCTTTACACATTGGTAGTCGAAAATCAACATAATGAAATCTGAATATTTCTACATGAAGTAGTGGTGTAACAGTAAGCTCTATTAATGATTGCATCGAATCCAAATGCAGTTTTAAGATGCCTAGATCTAGATGTACGGTTGGGTTTGGCACAATATATTTTTCAAGATTTATCTTGCCCGGGTCAGCAAGTTCCATCAAGTAAGAATACTACGTGCTTCGGGCGCTTCTTGAACATTTCAGTGTTTTATTTGTCTCAGTTTTTTGGGGCCGGGAATTCCAGATCTCCTGACCCCAGCAAGAGAATGATAGTTCTGTAAATGATCTGACAGACATAGAAGGAAAGTTTACTACTTTTGTCCACAGTACGAAAAATGACGTATGAAAAATTCTCTTTGCCTCTATAACGGTGAGGAGCGTAGCGGAACGGATGCTGTGGGCAAGTATGCAAAACGGAAAGAGCGTTTTACGTCAGTGTCCGTAAAAATAGCGGAGCGGATGCTGTGGACAAGAAAAGTTAATTAAACTATAATTTAGACCAAAAAAAAAAACATGTAAAAAAGAAAAAAAAAAACTAAGAAAATCCGTGGAGTCTCTATGCTTTTGTTTTAAAAAAATGTATGCTGGGATGTAGGAAGGTTTGAGAGGATAATACAATGAAATGGCTGCCCGTGAACTAGATACAACAGTCGTTTATAAAACGAATCAATTCCGGAATTTGGAGCGTTCCTTTTCTGATGGATTCTTGTCTCTCTCAGCCTGTGTGTACAGAAGATTTCTTTGTGTTTCTAGACACTTTGGAAACATCCAGAAGCTTGCTGAAGTTGATGGTGTCGGCGACCACATTGAATGGTGCTGGATAACCCTGGCACGGGGGACAAGAGGGGCAACGAGTGCTTGTCTTTTTCTTCATACATTCTCTCTCTTTCTCTCTCTCTCGTTCTATCTCTCGTCTCTCTCTCTCTCTCTCTCTCTCTCTCTCTTCCTTTCTTTCTCTCTTTATCTCTCTCTTTGTCTCTCTCTCTCTCTTTCTCTCTCTCTCTTTCTCTCCCTCTCCGTCTGTCTTTGTCTCTCTCTCTCTCTGTGTCTCTCTCTCTCTCTTTCTCTCTCTCTTTCTCTCTCTCTCTCTCTTTCTCTCTCTCTCTTTCTCTCCCTCTCCGTCTGTCTTTGTCTCTCTCTCTCTCTGTGTCTCTCTCTCTCTCTCTTTCTCTCTCTCTTTCTCTCTCTCTCTCTCTTAATCTCCCTCTCTGTCTCTTTTTGTCTCCTCTCTCTTTAGGTTTTGTGGTGAGGAGGAAGGGGAAATGAATGGGAAGATGGGGACTTGTTGGTTGAGAGCAGGGGCGGCGACAGTGACGAGAGTGAAGGGCTCAGTGGATTGGGGCTGAGGGGTGGCAGGGTAGTGGAATCATTGAGGGGGCATTTTATGTAATGATCTGCATGCAGTTGGGAGCAATGGTGTGGTTGGGGCGGGGGGGGGGGCAAGTCAGCGGGAGTAGTGGGCCGTGGGGTCAGAGAAGGGGGGTGGGGGTGGGGGTGAAGTGGCGTATTTAGTGAAAGAATGAAAAATCGTCTCAGACGTGCCGGTGATGATGGAAAAGAAAACAGAGAGAGAGAGAGACAAAGAGAGAGAAAGAGAAAGAGACAGACACAAAGAGAGAGACAGAGAGACGGGGAGAGAGGCACACACACACACACACACACACACAAACACAGAGAGAGAGAGAGAGAGATAGAGGGAGAGAGAGAGACAGAGAGAGAGAGAGAGAGAGAGAGAGAGAGAAAGAGAGAGAAAGAAAGAAATGGTTGACAGCCTGGAATGTTTTCCTTATCGACACCAAATGAAAGATGTTAGAAAGTGCTGAAGCAATTTTGTGTACGTGTGTGTTCCTCCACAGACTGCAGAGTCAACACGAGTCTCCAGCAGTACAAGGTGGACCGGGGGGGGGGGGTTTGGGAACGGGGGTAAGGGGATCCTTTTATCTTTTGTCAGTTTCCACCCGGAGGCCCAGAAAAGGGGTTGGTGGGTGAGAGAGACGGGGGAAGGGACTTAAGTGTTCCCAACTCAAGGGGAGTGAACTGTGGTTGTGTAAATTCAATGATAGAAAATCCCGGTGGAGTTTTGAATCAGATGGCAACAACTGAAACCTGGGAGGGGGGGGGGGCGTCGGTCAGGTTGACTGGGCGGTGGTTGGGGTAGGGGTAGGGAGGTCAACTCACCCACTGAACTGTTCTGTACTTAAAGTGCTGATGGAACTATGTTCTGATTGGGGCTTGTGTGTGTGGGGGGGGGGGGGCTAGTAGGGGCTGTCTGGAGTTGGTGGGTTTGATGGGGGCTGTCTGGGGGATGGTGGAGGTGGCAGTGGGCTTGGTGGGGGCTGTCTGGAGTTGGTGGGCTTGGTGGGGGCTGTCTGGGGGTGGTGGAGGTGGCAGTGGGCTTGGTGGGGGCTGTCTGGAGTTGGTGGGCTTGGTGGGGACTATCTAGGGGTTGGTGGGCAAGTGGGGCTGGTTGGAATTGGTGGGCTGGGTAGGGGCTGTCTGGGGGCTGGTGATTCTGACTGGAGTTGGTGGGCTTCGTGGTTGCGACCTGGGGGTTGGTGGGTGCTGGGTAGGACTGCCTGGGCGTAACGGTTGTTGCTATTGGCTGGTGAGGTTAGTGGCTGCTGGGGAACTCTCCTGGGCTAGTAGTTGGTGTTGGTGGTTCTGATGGCGAGTGATGGCAGCTGATGTTGTTGGTGGGGGCTCGTGGCGAGTGGTGGGGTGGAGGGGTGACTGGTGTGGGTGACTGACAGCACAGGGAAAGAACATGACAGAGCAAGTTTATTTTCTTCTTCATAGTTTAAAAAATAAAAAAAAGATGTATAACCGCCCGACAAAATGAAGTATTTCGTGCATTTTGATGGTGTGGAGAAACTGGTATCATCAAACAGGTTATTCAAGGCACTTCCATTATGGTAAAAAGAAATGTAAAAAAAAAAAAAAAGAAATGCTGCAATTTAATTAGCAGAAAAGATAGTTATGGCCTTTCAAAGACAAGCACTGACACAAAACGGTTTCAAAATTTCAGCTGTTGGTCAAAATTATTGATGATGTCGCGGTTCAAAGTCAGTTTTGAGGCATTTACCCTTTTCAAAGAGGATTATCATTTGGAAAAAGGAATAGTAAAGAGGTTAAACTTTTCAAAAATGCTGAATACGCGAAAGTCGATAAAATTGATGCTATGATGCCTTTTTAACGATTTTTTCGAATTAGGTAGTGTCGAAATGTGCCTTGTTTTGTTGGGTGGCTACACACATTCTCTTTTCTATAGCACATAATTATATATAAGGCATGGGTACACTATCCGTATTCTTAATTTCTTAATTTTCACATAGTATATGTCAACATTACAGATACAACAGATTGAACCATTATAATTTATTATTACTGTGAACCTGTTGGCCGTGGCATGTAATGACTGATGTAATACATCATTGGTGTTGGTGATGGCAACGATGAAGCTGTGATGTCGAAAGACATGACGTCGGTGGTGTAACATTTAATTCACTTCCAGTCTAAGATGGCTTCCACAACTCTGTTTCTATGGTTTATAATGGCCTTGTACTTGCACTGATTCTCACAGATCTTGGCAAGAGATTTACTTTCAGACTGACAAGGAACTGTTTTCATTAGCCCCTTGGAGAATTTACTGTGTGCATTTCTTAAGGTTCCGACATTAATGTTATCACTTCGCTGTAGTATCACAATTACTCACATACTGGTACACAGTCATGCAGACACACGGGTTTGCAATTTTTGAGCTAACCGATAACCACTGGACAAGGAAAGTCTTGGTCAGCCATTGGGTCTTGTGATCATCGAGCCCTGGCCTGTAGGGCTAATTATGACGTCTGACTGGTATATATTTGTACAAGTTGACTTGTGTACTCACACGCAGACCAGAGCGGTCAGACATAACCGTGCTGGAGGGTCATACACGGGTAAACAGTAATGGTCAACTCTGGGACTGGACAGAGATGGAGGAGAGTATGGTCCTGGGGGGGGGGCGTAAAGGGGGTGAGGATCCATGTTAAAGTGAAATAATGCATGGTAAGAGAGTGTAGGTAGGGGGTGGGAGAGTCCAAAGTAGGGGGTAGGGGGTGGAGGCGAAGGATAAACCCATGTGAGCACTAGCCGTTTCTGATTGGTCAGTTAGTTGTATGATGAACGACGTTGGTGTGGGTTGGTGTGGGTTGGTGGGCGCCAACGAGGGTTGTTAGGGGATGATGGCGTGGCTGGGGGTGGTAGGGGCTGGTGGTGGCTGTCTATGCGTGGTTGACCTCCTCCCCCCCCCCCCCCCACATGACATCTAAGTTCAATGAGATGCCGCCCACCAGCCAACTAGTTCAGTTTCATTGAAATTTAATGTTGTGTCGTCACCAGCCAATTCCTCGGCAGATCGAGACCTGATGCAGCATGCATGCCATGCCCGTCTAGGCTGGGTATGATTCTGGCTGGGTCGTTGTTATAACTGTGTACCCACCGCCGTAGGTGCCTTATCCAACAAGAACATAGATCGTTTTGAAGAAAGTTTCTAGAAATTTGTCTGAATGGGTTGTTCATCGCTCAAAGTTGACGTCGAAAGGTTTACTTTTGGAGTCCGAAAGACAGAAAATAAAATGCTACGGTAAACTTTTGATGGAGGCCGGATGGTGAGCAGTGAGGGTGTGAAACGCCCAGAACCGCCAAAGCGACTTATTTAGGAACCGCAGACACCAGAGTTCTGAGACCGACGCTCTAACATCATGATATTTAATTTGTAGTTATGCAGTTTTGTCAGTTTTGTGGAGTGACATTTACAATACACTTAATCTATTTACTGTTTTATTTATAGTTATGAAAAAGAGCACTTGATGTGATTTTGACAGTCTCAAATAATATGAGAGTTCCGGCTCTGTCCCAGACGTTTAGTCAGGGCAACCACTGTTTCTCGCAGCGTTGCTGGTTGAGAGTTCGGAGAAAAGGAAAAAAAAAAAACATAGTTAGAAGATTTCTTCTTTAAAACTATTTTTGTCGTATTTCTTTTACATTCTTTTTCTTCCACTATCTTCCTTCAGTCACTCCCGTTTTCTCCGGCCAGTCTTTCTTCGTAAACCCAAGAACAGAATTATTCTGTTTCGTATTTTGCTTCAAGAATGGTCGAGAGTTCCAAGGAAACAGGAGAAAACTCAGTCAGAAGGTTTTTCTTTTTTTTAACCAGGTTGTACAGTGTAGTATGTAGTATCTTGTTTTTCCATTCTCTTCTGTTCTTTCACTCCTCTTCTCTCCGGTCAGTCTTTCTGCATAGACGCCAAAAAACATCTGTCCATGATTGTGTTCGTCGGCCTATATGCCAGCGTCTGTATGCATGGATGGATGAAATATTTGTATTGATAATTATACAGAGTTACTACAAAAGAAATGGACAGTTTCAAACATGTGTTTGTACCAAATCCATATAATTAACGGCTGACCTTCACCATGCACGGCGTTGATGAGAAAAAAAATTATTGAAGTTGATAACACTATTAAGCAATTGCGGTGCGATTGGCATTGTGTCAACAAAGCGATTAGTTACCTTCTGTTGAGATGTCAGTGGGAAGTCACCCTGAGCCAATGAGTGAAGCCAAAATAATGTCTGTAAAAGATGAGGAGATTTCCCTCAAATTTTCTAAAATTCCGTTCCACACTAATGACAGAATTAGTTTTTGCTTAACTCAGTCACGCAAAATGCCGTTCCTGCATTCCTTAAGCTGTTATTTCCTTTATATTAACCATGTATAAAAGCCAAGGTAAGTTTCACTGTAATTAATAGATGAACTGTCAATTTTGCTGTTTTATAATTTCTTTTTTTTTCTTCTTTTTTCAGGAGACCAGATAAAAAACTTGATGTTTGAGGATTACTGAACAATCTATTGGTAAGTTTAGTTATGTCAAGAACAATGCATCCTCCACCGTTAGTCAACTATCATCTATCATCAAACAACAATTTTATTGTATCACTACCACCAGTGTCGGCACACCAGGACTAGAAGCATCCGGCATGGTCCGCCAGCAGAATAGAGTAGCCAGCTAGGGGGGGGGGGGGGGTTCAGACTGCAGCCAGAGCAGAGCAGAGGAGTCAAGTAGACTTACGCCAATGCATACTGAAGTGATTAGATGAGTAGGTCTATATACACTCTCAAGGTCGAGCAGATAGAGCAGGTAATTAATAAAGTCCGGATAATCTATGACCCTTCTGCTCTTCTCTGTTCTGCTGCTCGCAATCTGAACACTTCCATTACATCCAGAGAGACAATCTATCCCCTTTGCTCTCCTGACGGTCTACAAAGACCTTACAAAAACACACTGCTGTGCCCTCCTATGTAAAAGTCTACACCCCCCACCCCCCCCCCCACAACACCAGGCGGCACCAGGTTAAGATCGGTAACTCACAGTCTGGGGTGCTTTCTCCTACCCTCTGACCCTATTGGAAAGGGATGGGTGGCAGGATCGTGTACCCCGGGTAGCAGACAGCTATGGCATCGGTGGCCCATGTTATAGAAACTGATGATGAAGTTTGATCCACACCCGCCCATTTAACCCCCCCCCCCACACCACCACCACCATTCCCCACCTTCCTCCAGGTCCAGTATTTGTTGATCAGTCATTAAAACAGTGACACTTGGTCCCTCAGAAAAGGAAATTCAAATCTAAGACAATGATTTTAACTGGTGTTGAAGATGTATGGACGTATTTAATTTATTCAGACAGGAACTCGTAACGGAGAAAATCTGCTCTGCACTGGGTGTCTGGAAGTTTCATCATTCATTGAAATGAGCATTTCTCTTTTTGATGGCAGTTAGTAAGAAAGTTAAATAAACCGTTTCAATAATGCCCAATACTTTTACAGTGGTAAGGTAAGTACCACTGTGGACCAAATTTTACGGGTACACGACATTGTTCAAAATGGGAAAAAAAAAATGAAACCTGTGATAACCATGGGAGGAATGTGGCCTTGGACTGTGAGAGCTGCTAGTGTAGAGAACATAATGGTCCCGATACGTCATCGATCCGTCACTTCCGTCGTCTTCGCCATTTTGTCCCGGGCGGGACAGCCGCAGAAATGTGACCGCCTGCCAGATTTGTGACTTGAGACACGTGTTGACTTGCCAGGTCTGACCAACTGCTGCTGAACTTCTAGGCTGGAGAGCTACACCGGAAACAGGTGGAGGGGGGACACGTGATCTCTCGGCTTGTTGGGGGAGAATGGACGAGACTTCCCAGTGTGGGCGACACTCTCTGTCCGGCCACGGGAAAACTGGCAATGTTGAATGAAGCAACTGTTTTTTTGTTTTTTTTTACACTACGGGTAATTGAGAGAGAAAGGGGGAAGAAAGAGAAAGAGAGAGAATGAACGAGAGAAAAGTGAGAGAGGAAGAGAGACACAGACAAATAGATGACACAGAGAGAGAGAAAGAGAGACACAGATGGATAGTTAGACCCACAGAGAAAAAACAGAGAGAGAGGGCAGGAGTGAGAGAGAGTGTGTGTTTGTGTGTGTTACAGAGGGAAGGAGAAAGAGAGAGAGGAGAACTGAGAGAGAGAGAGAGAGGGGCAGATGTGGGAATGTGTGTACCTGTGTGTGTGTAAAATGGAGGAATGGAGCGGGGGAGAGGGGGGGGAGGGGGGAGCTGGAATCTAATTGAAATAGTTGAGATCCTAATAGATAAGAATGAAGGACAAGCCATGTTTACCACAGCCAGTTTGTACAAGAATGGACGGTCAGTAGATGAGTAGTTAACTGGTGGCCGGGAAGATCAAGGTCTGGATGCATATGGTTGTGTCAGAGTTAACTCCCTTTCCTATCCTACAGACCTGTGATGTCACACCGAAGAAACAACCCCCCCCCCTTGTACACCCAGTCAAGTTAACACACCCACTTGCCCCCCCCCCCCTTTATCTTGGCCACAATCCACTGCCCTCCCCCCCCCAAAAAAAAATTTATAAAAAAAAATAAAATAATAAAATCGGCCCATTTTTTTTCTTCTGTTTATTGAATATTTTGGTGTGTCCTTGCCCCCGGGGGTCACCTGGTCTAAAATGGAATTAATCGGATGTCCAGTTCTGGGTCTCGTGCTGATTTGTCAAACCTGATCCTCCCTGGGGGTGTCCGGCCCTTCACCCCAAACCTTTGTGTGGTTATGTGTGTGTGTGTGTGTGCGTGTGGGTGTGTGCGCGCTCATGTGTATGGAAATCCAAAAGGGGTGGGGGGTTGGGGGGGGGGGTGAGTTGTCATTTATTGTGACGTACGGGACCAGCGCTCAGTGTAGTGATAGGAGAAAGTATCAATGTATAAGACGATTGTAGAGTAACAGAGTTGATACGCGTTTATAGCAGTTCTTGGCTGACACCTGAGCCCGTTTTTTGTGATTGTATGTTTGTGTGTATTGGTGTGAGTGTATAATGTGTTTTAATGTGTGTGCATCTGTGTGTGTGTGTGGATTTTAATGTGCACGCGTATGTGTTTTTCTTGACGTGAGTGTTTGTTTTTAACGTATATATATAAGTTAAATGTGTGTGTGTGTGTGCAAGTGTGTGTGTGTGTGTGTGTGTGTGTTTGTGTATGTGTTCCCCTAAATGTGTGAGGCCAGTGTGAGGGAAGAGAATAAATCAGGAAGTCGTACGGAAATGTCAATATTTAGCTGGTGGCCTGGGGCTGTGTGGGGCTGGAGAAAGGAGGAGAGAGAGAAAGAGAGAGAAAGGGAGGGGGAGAAAGAGGGAAAGAGAGAGAGGCTGATAGAAAGAATAAGAACTGGTATGTGAAGAGAGAGAGGGGGGAGAGGGAGTGAGAGAGAGAAATAAAGTGAGTGAAAGAGAAACATAGATTATGAGAGACTGAGGGAATGAAAGAATGGGCGAGAGAGAGTGAGAGAGAGAGAGAGACAGAGAGAGTAAGAGAGGAGAGAGGGGTGAGAGAGAGAGAGACAGAGAGAGTAAGAGAGGAGAGAGGGGTGAGAGAGAGAGACAGAGAGAGAGAGGGAATGAAAGAGTGGGTGAGAGAGAGTGAGAGAGAGAGAGAGACAGAGAGAGTAAGAGAGGAGAGAGGGGTGAGAGAGAGAGACAGAGAGAGAGGGAATGAAAGAGTGGGTGAGAGAGAGTGAGAGAGATAGAGACAGAGAGAGTAAGAGAGGAGAGAGGGGTGAGAGAGAGACACAGAGAGAGAGGGAATGAAAGAGTGGGTGAGAGAGAGTGAGGGAGAGAAGTGAGAGAGAGAGACAGAGAGAGACAGAGAGAGAGCGAATGAAAGAGTGGGTGAGAGAGAGTGAGAGAGAGAGGAGAGGAGTGAAAGAGAAAGACGGAGAGAGAGTGAGAGAGAGAGAGAGAGAGAGAGGGAATGAAAGAGTGGGTAAGAGAGAGTGAGGGAAAGAGGAGAGGAGTGAGAGAGAGAGAGAGACAGAGAGAGAGAGAGAGCGGGAATGAAAGAGCGGGTGAGAGAGAGTGAGAAAGAGAGGAGGGGAGTAAGAGAGAGAGAGAGAGGAGAGGAGTGAAAGAGAGAGAGAGAGAGAGAGGGGGAATGAAAGAATGGGTGAGAGTGAGTGAGAGAGAGAGGAGAGGAGTGAGAGAGAGGCACCGAGAGAGAGAGTGAGAGAAAGAGATAATGAGAGAGAGAATGAGGAGAGAGAGTGAGAGATACAAAGACACACACACTCACACACTCAGAGAGAGAGAAGGGTGGGGGCTGGAGGGGTGGTGGTGTTAAGACAGTAATACAACACATACGATCATGTTTGCAACTGGCGAAATGATAACAAATGTTAGATCGGATTTTTGGTTGTCCCTGCAGAAAGTATTTTGTAGCAGGTGATTGAGTGCTGCCTTCAGTCCTCCATTCGAATGTCTCTGCCCAAGGGCAGGTGATGCAAAACAGAAAAAAACAAAAAAACAGGATGAATCTACAAACATGGCACTGTGAAAGCTCTTCCGCGGTTCACATATACACCGGTTTTACCGTAACTCGGAGGTGAGTGCTAATGAGGATGTGCTCTCGCTGATTATGCCCTCTGGCAATGTGAAACAAAATGTCACTAATAGTCTCCCCCTGGTGCTGTTTGCTGGTGAGTGGACACCTCTTAGCCTGGAGCGTGTCGTGTCCAGTGAAGCTCTTCCTGGAAATAGCCAGTGGTCATTCACTGTGTAGTAGACAATGGACAGTCATTGAATTATAATAATGAATACATTTATGTCTTTTTTCTCCCCACTCCCAACCCCCTGGCCATTTTTACCCATTTAAACCTGAAGTATTAAGTAAACGTGAAAACCTTGTATAAATACGCGAGTTGAGAACCCGGGACTTGACGCACCAAGGACAAACATTGGGTCTCTACTCACCCTTCATCTCTTAGCTGGGCTTATCGAAGGCAGAAAAAAAAAATGTGTTTCACAGTCATAACAACTTCAATAAGCATAATAGTTCCATACAGAAGCGATTGGGTTCGACGATTTGACACCTAAGAAAATTTATTTTGTAATTTTTGAAATATTAATTACTAGATGACCTACCGGGCATTGCCCGGAATAAACAATCATGTGCTCTCCGCCCCCCCCCCCCTCTCTCTCTCATCTATATAATAAAGCTACAACAAAACCCCTAATAGTCCTATGGACTCGGAAACTACACAACACACCGACCTGAAATTTGGCACAAAGGATTATGGGATAGCGAACATTGTTCCTATCGCTATACACAAACAAAACCGTTGGTTATTTCTGAGTTAATCGGTAAATGCGTTTATAATTAAAGACTAAATTCACGAGAGCGTTTGATCCGAAATTTACGATCAAGAAGATAGTGATGTATGTTTCTAATAATAGCCCACTTCCGCCTGCACATGACGTTATCACTTCCTGCGATGTGTTCACTAACAAACAAACTAACCCGTGCGCAAATCATTGCCATTTGACGGATGCTGACGGGATGCGCAAGATGTCAACGCGCAAAGGGAGAGCAGTAAAACCTATCTAAAAACAAACAAACAAACAAAAATAAAATAAAGCTAAAGGAACAGGCAAAATGAAGCACTTCCATAATAATCACCCAGAACAGAAACTAATAAATCGATTTATCCCGGGCAGGGCCGGGCAACTCAGCTAGTATAAATAAAAGTAATAATCTAGGGTCTTGCTTCAGAACTCATGCGCACCAGAACACTACACACCAAACTGAACGCTTGATACGGTTACTTTTTATGACATGCACGGTACTATATATTACGAAACAAACATGCAAAAATACAGATGTTACATAGCAATGAACATTGTTATTTTTAAAAAATACATGCTTGAAATAAACAACTTTTAATTACAGTCATCATCTTCCTTATCTTAATTGCCACCTTCCTGCCAAATTTAAGGCCTGAAGAGTGTATAGTTTGGTCAGTGACTCATGCCAAAGGTTGCGAGTTACTGAAATATATAATAGATTCGGACTTCAGCGCTGAGCAAAAAGAAAAAAAAAAAGTGGCAAACTTGCAGCACAATAAATACTCCCGCTGCTATTTTTTTTTTTTTTATGATTAGATATTTGAAAGAACTAAGTTCTTTATCATGCCCAGGTCACAAACAACTAAAACGTGAAATATTCAGCAAAAAATATGTTTCCTGCACGCTTTGACTCTTAAAAACTGCAGGTCTATTGAGATGTTTTACTCAAAATTTCACACAACGGGCACCGGAGTAATGTATTTTGTATCTCTTCCCAAGAAGTGAGATAGGATGTTACACTATAGTGGCGGACGTAGAGGAAACCTCAATAATCACGTCCTTACATCTATCACCGTTTTTACAGAATGAACTGTGAGTACGGAACGTATCAAGAAAAAAACGTAAACGCATTTCCTTGGTTTGCATCACAGCAGGACGTCAGGAATTTGTTCACTTTACGCAGTGGAAGATGTTGCAATGTTATTTTCCCGTAACTGAAAAGAGATGCTATAGTCTCTTCCCTCCTACCCGAGATCCTAATGAACAGACCGTGCACCCTCTCACCTATGCAATTTTAAACTAAAGTGTCCTTGAAAACTTGTAGACGAAGGTGGCTAAGTGAGGAGAAATGAGAGATGGTGTTACTAAGTACACCGAAGTAAACACGATATGTTTGGTTCCCAATTCGCATTCAGCTCTTCATTTTTTATCATACTACACGAGAAGAACAAAACCGTGGAGTTATCTGAGTTTGGTTTAGGAATTCAGACCGATAGGAAAACACTTGGAATGTTCCAGAATGTTACGGGTATGCCCTCGAGTGTTACGGGGATGGTTATTATGGAATTATAGTTACGACTGCATTTTAATCTATCGAGAGGTTTTTAGAAATTACTCTTCCATACCATGCCACATATACTAATAACAATTGGAGTAAGTTTTATCAAGGACCTTGCAGGGCCACAAATTTATTACTTTAAATTCCCTAACAACTTTCGTCTAGCTTTTACATTTTAAAAGGACAACATCAGCAGCATCAAATGAAAACACAATAATATATCACTAGAAGTCTCCTCTAGATGCTTAAAAGATTATATCATTCTGACTCATTCACAATTTAATTATTACTTATTTATCTTTCAGATTTAGCCTACCTACTATCTAACAAATAATATCTTAATGTCTCAGACGACAATGTTAACTCAGTTATTTGTGCCTACTGCTTAACAAGGATATAACTCGTCAACACAACTGACGTAGTTACATTAGATCTAGATCTACTCTAGGATGGGCTGGCAATCCCCAGCCTCATCCAGACACATCAATTTCAATTTAGAAATGTGTATACCAGACACTCATGCTAGATCTAGTTGCATGTAAAAAACACTGTAGTCTTGCATTCTTTCGGTAGCACTTCTACTGGAAAAGTAAGGTCAGATTCACGTTCATCGTCGAATCAAAAAGGTAGAAACTTACGATTGTTCCCTGATACGAGATCAGGGAGCTGGAGATAATAGCAATAGATGATTTGGTAATAGCGTATGGTCTCATTCCAATGTCTATTAATGGCATAGACATGACTTTAACAGTCTTCTGATTCTCTCAGGCCGAATCCAGCCGACTTGCCTTCACAGATGGAAATTTCTGCATGGAGTGAAGAAACGTGGGAATGGCTCCGCTTAAATACTGCTCGGCCATCTGCAAATCCCCAGCCAACTGCCCAAATTTGATTGGTGCATCCATTTCGAGCTCAGCTCGTAGTATTAATAGATTCTATTAATAGTAACAGACAAGGTCAATCTAACATATCAAAACCCTTGCTAAAGTCTCCAAACCCTCTACGTTTTATGTACAAATTTACTCACTCCCTTTCCTCACCCCTGTTAAAGTTTATCAAAATCACGGGGCCGAGAATTGCACCGTCACTGTTACTCATCCATTTATTCTATCCTGCCCCACTTTCTTTCCATCTCTAAGAAAAAACGTTACAAAAACAAACTGTCCACGAGAATAGTTCAAGGACATTTGCACTGGCTAAAGTTAACGAGACCATTAAATAAACAAACCGTGACCCAGCACGGCACTTCTAGTCCTGACCCTGACACAGAAGGTGGGCGGGTCTATGAGGTGTTTTGTCAAACATTATTGTTACTTTTTACATGAAACATAACGCATTCCTCAGTCACATTGCACTGGCCCAGAGCGGCCGGTCCACGTCATGATAACTTCAAATCACAATTATATGTTTTTAATATTATAACGTATATTATTATTATTATACAGTCAATTACATTCACAGAGGGTGCGTTTTACTACAGCTTCAAGCTAAGCTGTCTATGTGATTGGCTATACAGCACACAACCTCCCAAAGCTTGTCCATGTTGACCACCAAAATTGTGGTAGCCAATTCGCTATCTCCCCATGCCTTCACCTTCCACATACTTTCCTCCTCCTTCTTTTTGTTTTCTCTCTTTCTCTCTTTTTCTTTCTGTCCAAACACCCCCCCCCCCCGATTTGAACCTTTTAATTCTGTCTTCCTAGTACCCACCTCCCCTCTCCATCTATTCTACCTCTCCCTCCTGTGTGCTCTATCTTCAACTCCTCTCTTGTTTATTCACCCACTTGAGATATTTTCAAACTTTCAATTCAAACCTACAACCTTTGCCAGCGAAATTGAAAGAATGTAGTAATTATTTCATTTGTGTGTTTGCTAAAGTGTGAGCATGCGCATACCTGAGAAATTGTGTGCATGAGAGAAAAGGTTAAACTTGAATTTCACGTAATTTGCTAATTACTTTTACCATGTAAAATGCCTTCTCGTTCAAGTAGAACTTTAAACTCTCCCAGAAATTGTGAAATTGTTCATTATGAGGCCGACATTTCTATCTGCATGTGAGAAATAATTGTAGCGCCGGCCAATTGGTCTCTTTCACTGACGTCACCAGACTTGACGATGATCCTGCCCCCCCCCCCCCACCCCACCCCCTCGCCCCGCTGTTGTTGTTTTTTTTGTGAATGGAGTTGGGCCTGACCAGAGATTTGTTTTCTGGCACTGCGGCCTAACATGCGCACTGGACACTTGGAGAAAGAAGCATTCTTAAGGCCTTGGAACGTCCGTGGACCTTCCAACAAGAGACGAAATATAATTCAAATTTTCGGAGCAGTACAGTTTCTGTGACATCAGGTATAGAACCGCTACCCAGAGAACAACAATAGCAGAAAAGTCGATCACACACAAAATGTTGCCCTGGGACACTTCTAATTATTCCACAGATCAAGCATTGATGACAACTGTGACCTGCCGACAAGAACTAGCAAACTCAGAGTGCAAAGATTTCGGGAACTGTTTAAGACAATTACTGACATTAGCCAGGCTAGACGTACTTTAGGTTTAAATGCCACACTTCAGTAGGACGAGCATTGCACGCATGCTGAAACTTCACAGGCATTGGGGGGGGGGGGGGAATAATTGAGCGATAATTTATCTCTTGCTGCCAGAGAAAGTGACACTGGTTGTCTTCTCTTGTCTAACGGTGAATTTATTGACAGTATCACACCTAGATCACTTGGGATTTTCTGTTTCTATCTAGTAATCTCCTACGTGGCCAAGTAATCTACGTAGAGTAGGACGAGAGTTGAAGCATCCAGAATACTAAAACTTGGAATGAAGCAGAAATGGCTGACAAGGGCAAAAAACTCTGCCGCCCCTGATGATCAAATCAAGGGAAATAACTAGCGGCACTCGAGATAAATGGTTGCCAGAGCAGGAGAAACATCAATTACTCTCAAGCTGCAGAATTTGAGCTGACAAAAGAATTCACGTCAGGAAGATTTCAGCAAGTGCCATTGGCAGGTTTCCCACAGGTCAGACCGAACTATTTACTGATCGCTGGAGTGGGTGTTGGGGAAAAGGTGGACGGGGGCAAGACAAACAGTTTATGATTAATTCCCTGTCCTGTGTCCAACATCCTCAAGATCAGACAATTGATCCGTGACGGAGCACACTTACGGAAGAAACTTTTTCTATCGGAAAAAAAATTCTCATCGGAGGGGTAAATGAACCGCTGATCTCTTGTGTGACGGCCCGGCTACTTAACCACTGCGCCAAAAATGACACGTCCTATCACGCTCAGAAATGAGAGTTATCGAGTTTACCGCTCTGCACTCCTCACAGTTTTCAGCAACCCTTGCGAGTGTGTGTCGTCTCAACCGTAAAATTATCAAACCCACACGCATGTTAGTGAGACGTTCATAGTTACCGTCCAGTTTTTTGTCGTCTTTTCTTGAACTCCACATACACCCCGACACGCCCAGAGAAGAGAATCCACCAGCAGCTAGCGGTGACGGCCTGACGTACGGCGTTCATGGGGGAGGGGGGAGGGGGGGGGGGGCTTGGATGGTCAGAATTGGAAGTTTAAGAAAACCGTATATAATACCTGAGTATGGCGTGTTTCAGTGAGAGTAATTCTGATTGTGCACTATACCGAGTTGTAAGACACTTTACCGAGACAGACAGACAGACGGACGGACGGTCGGACGGACGGACGGACGGACGGACGGACGGACGGACGGACTGATGGATGGATAGATATATAGATAGATAGATAGATAGATAGATAGATAGATAGATAGATAGATGGATGGATAGATGGATGGATGGATAGATGGATAGATGGATGGATGGATGGATGGATGGATGGATGGATGGATAGATAGATGGATGGATGGATGGATGGATGGATGGATGGATGGATGGATGGATCTATGGATGGATGGATAGATAGATAGATAGATAGATAGATAGATAGATAGATAGATAGATAGATAGATAGATAGATAGATAGATAGATAGATAGATAGATAAATAGAGATAGATAGATAGATAGATGGATGGATGGATGGATGGATGGATGGATGGATGGATGGATGGGTAGATAGATAGATAGATAGATAGATAGATAGATAGATAGATAGATAGATAGATAGATAGATAGATAGATAGATAGATAGATAGATAGATAGATAGATAAATAGATAGATTGGGCAATGTGGATTCGATCTGATGCTCGTAGATTGTATGCCTTCACCTCATGAAGAAGTGAACTCAGTCTTGCTAGCCCAAGCTCACCTTTGAAAGAAACAAGTAAAATCAAAAGTGAATTCAAACTACTCAAATTCTTCAGTGGCCAGGAATGTCGAGAGAACAGAAACGTCAAACCATCTACACGCCAGTCACTCATTGTGTTTTCTATTTCTGCTCGTCACATCACCACTCTCCTTCCAACTCCACACCAGCGTGTTTCACGCGTGAGTTCATGCACGGGTAATGTTTACAGCAGTTGCCACGGATAAACAAAGTAGATCCACAGTCGCAGAAATAATGGCAAGAATCAACAGTGACGCGTCATAGCTGAGCGCTATTTGATGACGCTGCAGCGCAGCGCAGCCATGACAGTCTGTGAATACGTCAAGCTTTGCCGTGTGGAAACCCCAACCAGCCAACACTGCTCGCTACGGCACCAGGATGGTGGGGAATTTCATCGCCTGTACTCACATCCCCGGTCACACCCATGGCGTTAAAATTCTAGCCGCAAGTTGTGAAATCGCCTTTGGATCACAAGACTTTGGTTACAGAAAGGAAAAGGTCAGGAATGCGTAATTATTGTCAATGAATAGAGACGAGCCAGTTTTAGAGGTTGACTGCAGATTTGTTTAAGAGGAAACACTCTTTTGGTATCTCCGTTCACATCTCTCATTGGACAAAATTTTGACAAGATTCTAAGCTTGAACTACACTTGGACCAATTGAATATCTCATCACCTGAAAGGGGGGGGGGGGGTGTTCGAACTTGAACGATCAGTGACCAAAAAGTTCACGAGGGTTTACCTTTCCACTTGTGCATGACCCTGAGTTGGCAGTGCGCCTCTCACCACTTGCGTTTGCTTATAATTTCAAGTCTCTCTGAAGAAGCTCTGAGACTACGCAACCACTTCCCCACCCTTACCCACACACACACACCCACACATCCACAAACCCACACCAAACACACGTTTTCCTCTCTTGGCATACCCGCCACTTCCCTCATCCCACATGGCCTGGTTTGAGTTATGTTCCACGAACTAAGACAGTCACATTGTCCGTGCAGAAGTGAGTCAAGTGACGTCAGAGACCGGCAAACAGTGTTGTACTTGTGTGTACAGGGGGCCTGGCCGCATTTCAGCCACTGACAACCAGAGAGTTACCAACCTTGTGTTGAGGTGTCTTTATCCCCGTTGGCAAACCTGAACTGGTGGACGCCTCCAGGCATGTTGGGACCTATTGGCCAAGCTGACATTCTCCATATTCACTGTTAATTTATTGTGGCCAGGCTAAGTTGTTCTTCATCATACTTTTACTTTTTCTTCTTCGTCATTATCTGTCTTTGTAAGGATTAGATCTAGAGACATTGGGAGATCCAGGGACAAGAAATAAAATAGACAGAAGGAACGATACAAAATTAAATTAATGAAAAGATAAAGAAGTGTAAGAAAGAAAACTATCCCTATCACTCCCAGCAGCACGTTGTCTTGTTTTTTTCTTGCGTGCGTCTGTCAGATTTTGATCAGCACAAAATCAAAGTGTGCAGCGGACTGAATCGGAGAAGAAATCGATACCAGATCGATGGTTCATAATTTGTATTCATCATCCCTACAATTTCTAGCCTGAACTTTTGTCGATAACCTCTGCCACACACAGAAACAAATACTGAACACGATCTACCTCCTGCATACAATTCCACAAGTAATTAATTCTGCTTTCCACGTATATGTTATTCATACGTATTTGCTTCTTGACGTACGTCTGGCAGGACTCGTGGAGCACTTTTCATAACCTCGGTGTATTTCTCTACATGTCCCATGGAAATGCTCACAATGAAATAGTCGGATGAGCATACAAGACTAGGCGCAGCTTCTACACTGGTCGTAAAGCTTACGTAAATGGTGTCAATACGAAGAATGACTGAAAGGGACGTTTTGTCTGTGCTAATTTTTTGTTTTTAACTTGTCTCATCTATGACTCACTAAAGTCACGTGATCACAGATGTGAAGTCTGGTGTTAAACGTCCTCATAAGAAATATCCGCCACTGACCAGGTAAACTATGATGTGTCAAAATCACCACTTTGCAGGTGAAGCACAAAACAGTATTATTCCTGACATGTGTGTCAAACAGAAAAACTATTTATTCCAGATCCATTTCTAAAAGTAGGCAGCTGGTATAGTCTTGTAACCCAGCTAGTTAGGTAGGCGAGATAATAAAAAAAAACAACAACAGCAACTACTGGTTCATGTACATTGTGATTTAAATGAAATGAATTTCGATCAAAGGATAAAGTTATCAAATGATGCTTAAAGTTATCAAATTTTGGCATGACTAACTGACCAAACTATACACTCTTCAGGCCTTAAATTTGGCAGGAAGGTGGCAATTGAGATAAGGAAGATGATGGCTATAATTAAAAGTGGTTTACTTCAAGCATGTATTTTTAAAAAATAGCAATGTTTATTGCTATGTAACATCTGTATTTTTGCAGTTACAAGTATCACAGACACATCATTTTCCTGGTACATTCCCACCTGTAGCCACACAGGCGTGTCCGGGTCAACCTGCAGCTGGGCCAGGGTCAAGGTCACTCCCAGGGCAGAGATGTGACTTGTCTGTACTTTAACAGTGCAGTATCGGCGCAGACTCACGTCACCTGTTGTTTCAGCACGATTCTTCGATTCCCACGTGTGTCAAAGCGGCAAAAGTATCAGCGTCTTTTTCTCATTCCATTTGAGCATCGATTATTGGCGGACAAACTGTAAAATCTGGAATCAGTTCGAGCTTTTAAAAAGAACTCCAGAGAACAAAGAATCATCATTTTACAGTTTAGTGCTAGGCCACCCAGAGAAAAACAAAATGGCCGTCTGTACCTCCACCCTCAAACCATTTTTCATTCTTTCCCCTACTTGATCCGTCCGCCAACAACTATACTGAGTGACAAGTGGGTCAGTTAAAATCATCCATTGAATGTCCACTAAATGTCCATCAGATGTGTCAAGGACAAACATTATTCTCAGTACATTTTAACTTTAGGTTGTAACCTAAATTCATGACCCCCCTCCCCCCCCCCACACACACAGAGTAATTGTATACTAGCAATAAAAAATGGCTGTAAGGTGCTGTATGTCTCAAAAGAGACAGATATCATCGTCTGTGTGTCTGTCCGTGTGTCTGTCCCTCTGTTTGTCTTAGGTTTCTGTCCCCCTCTTCTCCCGCCTTCTCTCTATCTCTTTCTTATTCTGTCCCTCTCTCTCTCTTTCTCGTTCTGTCTGCTTCTCACTTTCTTTTCTCATACGAATCTCAACTCCCCTCTCTTCCCTTCTCTTCTCCCTCCTTTTCTCTTTCTCCCATCCTTCTCTCTCCCTCTCTCTCTCTCGCTCTCTCTCTCTCCGCTCCTGCGGCAATCTATAGCTAACCAGTACGCCCCAGTATTTCCTGAACGGGAGATAACTCAAGATTGAAATCCTCCCAGGCCGTTGATGAGGAAAACGGTACAAGCTCTATCTGTGACTAATGGAGCGGATCATGAAATTGTCTTCCCCTGTTTCACACTCAACATGGCGGCAATTTTCCTGAGTCCAAAGGCGAGAAAATTGGTGGTTGCCGAACTTGTTGGTACATACAATCTGCTGACTGGCCATGGTCAGTTGTAATATTGAAATTCTGGTATATGAAACCGTCAAAGGATCAAATATGGAATGTTTCCAGGCAATAACTTGAGCTTTGGCTAATGTGTTTGAAAAATAAAAAAATATTCGGTTGTCCCCACGAGCATAAACATTGGAAAACTACAGGTAAGTGGTGAATGAAATAAGATACGGTACAACTGTCGGCCTCTCTAGCACTATTTCAAACTGATGCAGAAATTTTGTTTTTGCAGGGAGTGGACTGCTCGAGAAAAGCGACTGCCCACAAACTAGTGAATTAGAATGGATTTTTTTTTTTTTTTGACGGCAAATAATTCTCTGCCTAGTTTTGGCCAGACGTTCAGTGTACCCAAAAAGTTTTACAATAGCCGCGCATGTTGATCTTCATGTAGAAATTTGTATCTGGTTGAAGTTTTATATAGTTTTTTACAATTTAGTTATTAAATCAAAGTAGCTTGTGCTATCTTGTTCGAGAATTTTGAAAGTCACTTCATGTTTCAATTCTTTGCACTCGTTTCTTTGCCGACCTGAGTATGCAGACACGTCAAGATAGTAGTCACACGATATCGACATTAGATACCCAGGCTAACGACGTACAGATTTAATGTGTATCTATCCCTGTCTTTCTCTGTCTCTATCAGCAAACGTAAAGTCCAAGCAATAGATAGATAGATAGATAGACAGACAGACAGACAGACAGACAGACAGACAGACAGACAGACAGACAGACAGACAGACAGACAGAAGACAGACAGACAGACAGACAGACAGACAGACAGACAGAAAGACGGACGGACGGACGGACGGACGGACGGACGGACGGACGGATGGATGGACGGACGGATGGATGGATGGATGGATGGATGGATGGATGGATAGATAGATAGATAGATAGATAGATAGATAGATAGATAGATAGATAGATAGATAGATAGATAGATAGATAGACAGACAGACAAATAGCTAGAATAGCATGTCGCGTGCACATGTGCAAAACCAGACTACATTTGAAAAAGTAAAACTGCACTAATTAACCATCCAACCTCATTAACATACCAGCATTGATGATTCTGCCACTTATCGTACCTGAGGACGTTTCTTGTTGTTGTCGTTGTTGTTGTGATCCATTTTGATACTGGAGAGGACAATGCGTACGTCGCCCAGCTGTGGCTGAAATTGATGTAGATATTTTCATGTACTTTGAAGGAAGACTTCTTTGCTTTTATGTCCGCTTCCGGTGAGATGTATTCCTTTGCCCTACTACAGCCCTAATTTTAAATCTTTACATGTCACTGACCTGGATATTTGAGTGGCAGAAAGAGACCTAGCAACATTGGTCGTACACTGACCTGGACATGGTGAGAGACTTTCAAAGAATTTGTGCTGGAACGAAAATTTAAACTTTATGTCGGAACTTCCAAGACCATGTGTTTGGCTCTCCCAACAGCTTCAGTTCTTTGGACTACAGCTAATTTCTCTGATGCCTTTGCTAAGCCGCCGCTTCCACCACCTGAAAAGTCATTTAAGTGCGCATGATCAGCTGCTCTACAGTGAGGGAATGGGGGAGGGGGGGGGGCATGCAATCAACATCACAATTATTTGGGTGATGTGAAACAAAGCAATAATTTCCGTCTGTCTTTTCGTTCAGCAGATTTGAATGTTGCCCACTAGACAAAACAATTTGAGTATCTCAGCCGTGACAACCCGACGCCGTCTCAGTTACACTTGGTTTTAGGCTTTTGTTGTAGGAGGTTTTAGGCTTTTGTTGTAGGAGGTTTTAGGCTTTTGTTGTAGGAGGTTTTAGGCTTTTGTTGTAGGAGGTTTTAGGCTTTTGTTGTAGGAGGTTTTAGGCTTTTGTTGTAGGAGGTTTTAGGCTTTTGTTGTAGGAGGTTTTAGGCTTTTGTTGTAGGAGGTTTTAGGCTTTTGTTGTAGGAGGTTTTAGGCTTTTGTTGTAGGAGGTTTACACCTCACTTTTCTTGTTTGTAGTTTTCTTGTTCTTGTTTGTATGTGTGTGTGTGTGTGTGTGTGTGTTGTAGGTTGTTTTTTTGTATTTTGCCCGGCAACGGACTTGTTCGGCCTGCTCTTCTCCAGGTTGAACTGCCAGGGTATCTTTGAAGTTCGCAACGTGCACACGGGCCCTTCGAGTGTTTCGACTTATCCGAGAAGACTAAGAGCTCGATCTTACCGACCCTAGGCTCAGGGACAGGAATTTTCACCCAAAATTCCAACATGCCTGCACCGACCCGGAATCGAACTCGGTACCTTCGGCATGAGAGGCATGCATCTTGTCTCTAGATCAGTGGTTCTTAACCTGGGTTCGATCGAACCCCAGGGGTTCGGTGAGCCAGTTTCAGGGGTTCGGCGGTTTGGTTCACCCCACTCGTATGATATACGTATGTTTTGAATTTGAAGAAAAAAAAAGCACATTCTATTTTTCCAACTACGAAGGGTTCGATGAATGCATGTATGGAACTTATGGGGTTCAGTACCTCCAACAAGGTTAAGAACCACTGGGATAGATTAACGCATCCCCTCTCTGTTACAGTTTTCTGTCTCAAACCATTTGATACACACAAAAACCGTTGCATCTATGGGTTACAACATATTTTCACTTTACGGTTTCTTTTTTCAAATAGACGTGACTTTTTTGCGGAGTCCAGAACGGGAGTCCGACATTGCTGGTTGCTTTCCATTCAAATTGTCCAGAGGTAAATCCGAAGTAACCAGTAGACGCGCGTGAGTCCCAGATTCGTGACAGTAAGTAAAGATTTCCAGACAGCCCATGCCACTCTCGATAACTCCATTCTGGAAGCTTCGGTCTGCTCAGTTTCTCCCTCGGTCTGTCCTCGTCGTTGGCAGTGAGATTGGTGGTTTTGCCGTGCCTCGGTGTGAGTAGATAGTACAGAATTTGCGTGAGGGTAGTGAGGGGCGATTTCTCTCACCAGCAACGTTTTCTACAAGTACGACTATTGCATTAGTTTGTACTTACGCAGCGCCAAAAGTAATTATGTGTGGCTCTTACAGGTAATTTGGTGAGGTTTGGTTGAGATTTTGCTCTAAATCATGTCTCGGTCCTAACGGTGATAAAATTTACGCGAAACTCGACATTTATTTGCATAATGTCACAGTTGCAAAAAGGCAAATTCTGAGTTAGATCTTTACTCTTTGACATGTATTATCTATGTGTCTCGGGGTGGGTAACCCACACAGTCAAGACAGTTTTGATCTATTTAGGCTCAGTGCGTGAGCTCTCCCTTTTCACGGGCTGACTCAAGGCAGGTTTGCCGTGACCGACGTAGAGAGACAGGATTGCTTCAGTCTCGCCACTACGCGAGGTCCTGTCTGTGCCCAACATTCACATCCCTCACCAAACTCCACCCGCGTACACTCACGCTAGCAAAATGGTTTTTACCCTCGCCCCCCCCCCAACTCCGCCCCCGCCTCCCTCCCCCCAGGACAACCTCCAGATCTGTACCACATAGTAAGTTTGAAAGGAAAGCCCCTACTCGACTAGCGGTCTGAGTAGATCTCTCTCTGTACGCCACGAGAAGACACGAGTCCCCCACTTCTACGTCCACCGTTAATTGGATTGCTCAGGGAGCCGCGCTCAAATCTGGTTATAATAAATACATAGGAATGCATAGCAATCAGCATCGCCCGGGGAGGGAGAGACCAGGAGGGTGGGGTTGTTGGCACGAAGGTCTGGAGGCTGGGCCGGTTTCTCTCTTTCTATTGATTCCAATCTGCAATCATTCATAGTGGTTTATGGCGCTTCTGGTCCATCCCGCCTCCTGCCGCCCTCCGCCGCCCCCACTTAACTCTCTAAATCTA
Source organism: Onchidella celtica (assembly GCA_963931925.1). Taxonomy (NCBI): domain Eukaryota; kingdom Metazoa; phylum Mollusca; class Gastropoda; order Systellommatophora; family Onchidiidae; genus Onchidella; species Onchidella celtica. Next base: position 73,952,651 of record OZ007570.1, on the reverse strand, counting down.
CCAGTAATCATAAAACATGTGTGGTGCCCCCCCCCCCCCGGGCACCCAGGGACATGGCTCAGTCCAGTGCACAGATAGAAGGAATAATGTATGCATGAAGAGACAGAACGGAAAAGATGGTCAAATCCCCATTGATCATTCACATCTTCTGTCTCTTGAATAGCATCGCAAAGGCTAAAATTGGAACTTTTCTGTCTGTGTGCATGTGTGTGTGTGTGTGTGTGTGTGTGTGTGTGTGCGGGCGCGCGCGGACAAGTGCGTCGACCCTGAAATGATTGAATGCTGTATGTGAATGAAGCTGACGCTATCTCATAACTGGAATCGTTTATTCATCGTCAGCAGAATATCTGTGGTTACTGAAACGATCATAATTATACTACACTCATTGTGTCACCACCAAACTGTCACATACAGCAAGTTAACATAAGACCTAGTTTTAAAAAAATGTGAAGTAAAATATGTATGATTATATAATTATATATAACTAGCTGAGGTCCCCGGCCCTGCCCGGGATAAATCGGTTTGAATATATATTAGTTTCAGTTCTGGGTGGTTATTATGGACCTGCTTCATCTTGCCTGTTCCTATTTGTTTATTTATTTTTGTTTGTTTGTTTTTAATTAAGTCTTACTGCTCTGCCTTTGTGAGTTGACACCCTGCGCGTCCCGTAGAATAGCATGATTTGCGCACGGGTTAGTGTGTTTGATAGTGAACACATCGCAGGAAGTGATAACGAAACCTTAAAATGGCGAACCATGACTCGAAAAAGATCTAAATGATGCCGAAACAATGAAAAATGAAACGTAGAAGCCTGAACATTTCATAATTTTTATTTCTAATATAGCCCATGTTAATTTCGCATTGATAATATGCTGTTGTGCAAAGTTTGAAGCCTGAGTGTGATCCGGTTCCTGAGCCTTAGATGACCAAAGTTTCGAGCTACCAAAATATCTTACTACACTCGGCCCTGTCTGAGCTGTAAAAATGACGAATCGGAAAACCTCGAGAGGCCCATTTTGTTTTCTATTTTTCTAAATTTTTAAGGTTGTTGCATCATTAAAATGAATTGATACAAACCTTGTACAGTCTTTGAACTACTTTCAGTAATTTTTTCATGGCTCTACGTTCAGTAGTTTTTTCAGCTATAGAGTACAACCGCCCAATTTTACCCAATTATATATATAGATTATATATATAGATAGATTATATAAAAGCACAAAGACTGTTAGACTTACAAACAAGAAAGGTACAGAATACCAGGGATTCTAAACGCGAAACGGAAATATACCCGATGAGACCAGTCACCCAGTGAGATGGGGAAACAAAATTAATGAAGAAAAAAATTAAAGAGGTTACTTGAGATACTCTTGCTCCATCTGACATTATGACAATCTGCGCAGATACCGGGATGTCGCAACATTAGTCCGTGTCTGTTCCAACTCCACGTTTTCACAACAGAAAAATTCCACTCTAACCGTTTGCCGATTTAGTATTATGATAAGGAGTTAGAATAAATCGGAACTGTGAAACAGCTTGGTAAGTGGCACATCGTACTTTACACAAGTGTCAAAGTGTGCATGTTTGTTATACCTCTTCTACATACAAAAAGATCTCCAGTTTCCCCAGAAAAAAGGAGACATTGAAAACAAAAAGTAAACTCGCGCTTTCCCGAAAAAGGGGTTGGGGGGAGGGGGGGGGGGCTGGGTACAATGGAAAAGGTGGTGGGGTAATGTATTGGGTAGAGGGCCCTTACACCTTTCAATTAAGGTTGAAAATTAAACAGTTAGTTTTATTCTATTTTGTTTTGTTTCAACCAAATGAGCTGTACTTTGAGACAAAAGTCTACTCAAGAAACAGGTCCAGTAGTCCATGCCAAATGTCCAAGTCTTAAAGTTCCAGAACAAAAGAGATTTTGCCAGGAATGTTCGCCATTCCATTGGCCATGGCGTATGAAAGTGTAAGGGGGTTGGGGGGATTACCTAAATTGAGCATGTGTACTTTGAACATGGCCAGTTACTTTGATAATCTCTTTCTTGACCTACATTAATCTTGACCTTGCTAACATGGCGTGTCAAACAAAGAACTGGTCTGTCCACCATTCCATTATGACAGAACCGGAGATAGAAATGATAAAACACGCGTGACCTAGTCATGTATCCCAGTGTCTGAAACACAAAAATCCAATTTGAGATGGACATAGAAGTGTCCAATTAATTCTGAGGAAACACGCGCGTGCATTCATTTTCTTCTGCTCATAAAAACCATTTGTCTTTCAAGTGCAAATAATGAGATTTCCTTGCTCTCTATCTATTGGCTGACCTTCTTGTAAATGTGGTTTTATTAGCTCATCCATCTCACGTGACACTAGGACATACGTCATGGCAGGACACAAGGTCAGAGTAACCCTCCTGAAGAGTCAGCCCGTGTGATGCATCCGTTTCTCAACAGTTTTCACGTTATGGACTCTGTGACATTTCTTGGTTTGCAAACTTTGACCCAGATTCCTGCTTCTCCAATTCACATGTACTTTGATGGTTCCAAAATATTTTGATTTTTTTGTTTGTTTAAACAAGTGTATGACAACCCGAGACACGGGATATGGCGACGGATGTGCTTGCCAAATTTTCGTCTATCCTGCCGAGCGCGTATCGACGATTTCGATGTTCCTTGTTGAGCGATGACGTATACTAGTGTAAAATGCCAGGCGGTCCTAACAAGCTACAGCACGAGCCTGGTCACGCAATAACATAACATAAGATAACAGACGTTCCTTTTATTAAAACACACACCCTAAACAAGTGTTTCTCAGGAATAATTACACATTATTTCTTTCTTGACGTATTTTTCTGAAATTTTGCGCGTGGCATGAAGGTTGTCTTAATAAAACATTGAATTTTAGTATTTTTTGCTACAACCAAGTGGGTTAGTTACTCGCCACAGATATGGTTATCTAACGATCTGTCTCTTTGTTTGAAAGTCTAGGAGCTTTACTGCAAGATTTGTTTTTGTTTATTTTGATTATGCGGCAGTAGATCTAGGCCTATTCGCCGCAGTTTCCATTCGATTGTCTTTGTTGGGGGGAGCGCAGTGTAATTAGAAAGGCAAATAGAGAAAATTCTGAATTGAGTTCATTGTTTAATAATGGGGTATCATGTATACTACTCGGCCCTAACAACAGCCCTTGGATTCAGATGATTTGTCACTGTACAATATTCTGGGACTAGATTTTTTTATTTTTTTTTTAAGTGAGCGGCAATTCACAAGTGCAGAACGTTGCACACGGTGTTTTGTTCTAATATTATTGTGAGGAGTCAACAATGATTTTCGTGACAGTTTTCTGTAAAACTTAAATATAATTATTATACAAAGAACTTATTGTACATTATAGAGACAAAGAGAAAAAAAGGCCTCAAAAAAACACACGAAAGATCACATTGGAACAATTGTTGTGTATGTAATTAAGAGAAAGTTTTGTACGACCACAAGCAAACTGTCAAAGTCATCGGTCCAGTCGTCAAAAACTAATGCATTCCCATAGAGAGGTTGTTTTTTTTTACCTACATTGAAGACAAGGAAGTCGCCGTGATATAGCAGCTTGTACACGGGCAGTCTGCAGACACAGACACATACACACAGAGAGAGAGAGAGAGAGAGAGAGAGAGAGAGAGAGAGAGAGAGAGAGAGAGAGAGAGAGGGGGGGTGGGGAGATGGTCCGACTGTTGTTCTTGTTTTTTTTTTGCAGACACGTCATGAGAGAAGAATAAGGAATGGAGGGGTGACGCAGGGTGACGCAGGGTGACGCAGGGTGACGCAGGGTGACGCAGGGTGACGCAGGGTGACGCGGGTGGGCGTGGTCCCAGCCAACGAATACTCAAGTCTGTAAGAGACTCCACACTTGATAGTTGGGCTGCGATTTTTATTTGAGAGAGACAGAGACGGAGAGGCGAAGTGGCCGACACTTGTTTCCTTCTTCCTGGCAAAGCGGTTGGTGCCGTAAGAGAGGTCGCGGGTTTGAACCCCATCTTGATCATTGGTCTTTCATCTTCCTTTCATGTGCAATTCCCTTTTCTCAGCACTAACTAGGCACTACACTTCTAATTCGCCTCACCTTTTCTCTGAATCATATAGGCCCGTTGCGAATGACGTCACAGAGTCTTTTTTGTTTTGTACTTCCGACACCTAAAATGGCGGGTGGATCAGCTGACGAGTGCGACTTCGAGATAATGTCTAAGCGGTTAAAATGTCTGCTGTTGCATTGCAGTTGACCCTTATGACAGGGGTGGAAAGGATGGATCGATCCAAGCTGGTCAGATTCCCTACCATCCGTGTAAACAAGGGAAAGGAAGTGAAAGAATTGACCGAAAGTCTCCCATGTGCGTGAACACACGTGTTATTGTTTACTGTAGTGAACTTTTTTTTTAGCTCGCCTCCGATTGGTTCGTGAAGCCTGACGTGCTCGAATTGCAAATCAGCTAACGAATCAAAATCAGTGCTACCATCGCCATGGTTATGCGTCGGTCCAGAAACTAAAATGGTCATTATCCGCAATGGGCCTATACTGAGGCATGGCATGGTTCGCCTGTGTCTCGCTGACAACAAATGTGCAGTTTTAAGTCTGGGTGTATTGTTATTACATTTTGGTTCACTTCTCTGTCCTCTTTATATTGCATACCCACGTTTGGGAATTTAATTATAGACAACAAACAAATTTAATGTCCCATAAATGTAAGCAAGCATGCCACACGTATAGTTCGTGAGCAAAATTTGATTACACGGCTCATCACGCCAGCGGCCGCCGTTTTTGCCTTCACAAGCGGAGGACAGAGTGCAATTATGTTCTGACAAAATTTTAACATAACTGGTGGATTCATGGGGGGAAATAAAACATCGTTTCTTGGGAATAACTTTTCATTCGCCAACGCAGCTCCTTTTTTCCGAAAGGTTGCAGCTGGCCTTGAAACAATTAGTCTTAGTGACATTTTTTTCCAGTGTGAGTTGGCGGGCGGGGGGGGGGGGGGGGGGCTTTTTCTCTGTGCCAGCATAATTTGTCACATTGAAGTCGCTGCAGTTTCTATCGGAAATTTGTAGAGAACTAGGGTGTCAAGAAAATCATTAATTCAATATTCACAATACTTTCAAAACCAAACATGGCGTGTACCGTGCAGGATTTGTGAATTTTCATATTCTCTGACAGGTAAATAAATTAATGACTTTCCAAAATTTTATGGATTTAAACTATAAAATTACCACCACCAAAATGTGGTGAGCACTGCTGGGCACTCAAAATAAACATGAAAACAATAAATGCTATAAGTCGATTTGATTTTACATCACAAGGACAGGGCATGAAGGGAGCCAAACAATGACCAACACAGACAAATATAAAAATACAAAAAAATTCAATTTCACTTGTAAAGCTCACTCATTCTTCTGTCACATGCAAAATTTTAGAAAGATTCACGTACACGTCAATGGAAACATAAATTATTCCAAAGAAAAACGTTTTTTTTTTAAATTTACATTTTTGAAACTAACAAAAGTATTCCTTTTTGTCAATCTTGTACTGAGTCCAGTGAGCTTGCTGGGATCAGATCCTCCAGGCGGTCACACGTCAGGGTTATTACAATTTGAGCAAATCTGTCAGCAACAGAAATTCCTTGCGCTTTTGACAACTGTTCACTTAAAATGGCATCATCGCGGTCTCATGACACTTGCGTTGGTCGTTTTTTTCGGTGTTTTGAGATGAAAATTAATGTTCACTTTAATTAATAAGACAATCACGTTGCATCATTCAACAGTTACATGGTTTTGTTTTGTTGACATGAGTTTTAAACGAAAGCTCACATGCACCTAAACCACCATTTAGACTTGTTAGGGGAGCGTACACTGACGACAAAGCCAAATAGAGAAAATACCGCGATGTGTTCACTGTTCAGCTATAGCTTTCTGTGTAAAATACTATGCCCCCCTAACAAAGGCTACTACCATATACGAAGTGAACAAGTTTCTTGGATTTTGAAAAAACACCAAAACATGACTTAGGCTATTATGTTATGATCCTGACGACATGGACAATGTTACCCGAGACGATTCAATACGCTTAAATCCGGCTGCCGACTTGCGCGCTTATCATTCATGTCTAGCATGCAACAATTCGCACCACATCCCCTTCATACCCGAACGAAAAAGACTAGTACCACAGAGCTCTGTGAGTAGTACTCATCGTGTTTATACGCGCGCAAGTTGTGGACATAAAGAAGGAATGGCCCGTTTCGATGTTCTATCTCAGATGTTACTTACCATCTGTGACGTGGTTCTGAGCAACTGGTGGACTGTCCTGTTCTTCCTGGCGTTAGGGGCGCAGGCAAGTTTTACATGACAGGCCTTTGCACACAATGGACGTGTCTCAGTATTTTCTCTATTTCGCCTCGCAATTAGACAACTCGCCCTTACCAACATCCCTTCTGTTCCACTATTTGAGTTGCTGTTGTTCATTATTGTAATATGCCTACGTATGTGTTGGTCTGCGTGTGTAGGAGTGTGTGTACAAGAGGCTTTGGGTAAGGGGGGGGGGGTGGCGTAGGACCTGACGTAAACGCAAGACAAAAGCTAGTCGAACATTGTACACGAACAGACAGACACGGCTTAATCTGGCCAAGGTCACTTGTCGGGTGAAGCTGTGGCCATGTTCAGTGATAAATGGCAGGAGATCCCACTGCCAATATTTGGCGTGTGTACATGTGTGTACACGTATGTGTGTATATGTGTGAACATTGTGTGCACATGCATGACATGCTGGGTTGGGCAGGGGAGAGAAATGTGTGAGCAAACAGCCCATTGATCTGGTCAGGTCTTGGCACAAAATGATTTACCGCCCCTTCACACTTTATTGGCAGAGTACACAGAAGAGAGGAGGGAGGGGGAGATGCAGGGAGAAAGAGGGAAAGAAAGAAAAGGAGAGAAAAAGAGCAAAAACGAGAGAGAAGAAAAGAATAAGAAGAGAGAGAAAGAGAAAACGCGGGAGGGAGAAAGAAAAAGAGTGAGAGGGAAGGAGAAAGAGAGAGAGAAAAATGAATGAGAGAGAGTGCGAAAGAGAGAAAGAGACAAAGAAAGATCGGGGGAGAGAAAGATAGAAAGAGCGAGAAAGAGAAAGCAAGAAAGTGAGACAGAGGAAGGGAAAGAGGACAAGAGAGGGAGTGAGAAAGGTAGACAGAGGTGGAGGAGTGGAAGAGGGTAGAGTACACTGAGATGATAACAAAGATAATGAAGGGCATCATAACCTGCACATACACATAGATCTACTAGAGAACACAATAGGAGTTACCACAGAATTCCTCCCTGAGCTGTACTGGGTGTATCTTCCAATGATGTTCTTCTCTGTCACCTTCTCGCACGTGAATGTGTTTGACACCTCTGGACTGATTCTCGGTCCTGGAGCTGATCTCCTATTGTCTGTCTTCATTAATGACACAACTCTCGTCATAATTGTGAGGTTGTCTAAAGATGCAACTTTTCCAAAAACACTTTTGTGAAGTCTCATTTCTTTCCAGTCTATCCATTTCCTCAATACATTTCATGTTTGCTGTTTTCTTCTTTAATGTCTGCCAGGTGGACCTGTGTTATCTGTGTGTGTGTAAGTATGTCTATCACAAGAGTGTATGCAATAGAGAGAGAAATACAGAGAGAGAGAGAGAGAGAGAGAGAGAGAGAGAGAGAGAGAGAGAAATAAAGAAAGAAAGGAAGACAGAGAGAGAGACAGAGAGAGAGAGAGACAGAGAGAGAGAGACAGAGAGAGAGAGAGAGAGAGAGAGAGAGAGAGAGTGAGGGAGGGAGGGAGGGAGGGAGGGAGTTTGAGTTGCAGATGGAAATGAACAAGACTTTCTGTAAAACGCCTAGAGCAAATTGTTTGGATTGGGCGCTAGTTAAAAGTTTTCCATTATTATTATTATCATTATTATTATTATTATCGCAATTATTATTATTATCACTATATTATTATTATCCTTATCATTGTCAATATTATTATATCATTATTATCATTATTATATGAGGTTGCGTGCCAGATAATCAGAAAATATGGGAAACTCCACAAAAATGCAGCCAGAAATGCGTGAATTCCTCAACTGAATTCTTACCTTTCTAGTTTACCCTATTGACATAATGGCTGTGTTACCGGTCTTTTGGATCACTGTGACTTCTGTCCAGGAAAATATTTTGTTTCACCCCAAGCAAACAATTGCTGGTCTTTTCCAGCCCAGTGACTGGACATGGATTAAAATGTTGTGCTCTTTTATGAGCATGTTTTTATATTGAAATGCAAATGAAGGGTATCTTGACCTGGACGCTCGGGCCTTGGAGAATAATATTAAATGTCCTGAAATAGGATCATCTCCAAATCACAGGGAAATGTCGTGAAAACAAAACAAGCAAAAAGATAATTATTCGACCGTTCATTTTACCTCGACATTTGAGTTAGAATTTTGAGTTTTGGGTTTACCAGCGCCTCGGCACGACAGCGGCACGACAGCGGCACGACAGCGGCACGACACCGGCACGACAGAGGCACGACACCGGCACGACAGCGGCACGACAGCGGCACGACAAAGGCACAACACCGGCACGACAGCGGCACGACAGCGGTACGACAGCGGCACGACACCGGCACGACAGCGGCACGACAGCGGCACGACAGCGGCACGACACCGGCACGACAGCGGCACGACAGCGGCACGACACCGGTACGACAGCGGCACGACAGCGGCACGACAGCGGCCACTTGCGCCCTCGCGGGGTTTTCGTTACCTTACCTAGGGCGAGCTTTCCGGCCTCGGGTCCCTTTAAATGAGATCAAATAAAAGGAAGTTAAAGATCTAACCCCCCCCCCCCCCCCAATGGAAAGGCCCGTACATTAAATTATGTCTCTAGAGATCTTGCAAACAGGGTAAAAGTCTGCTCAATCAAGTTGTAGAGTTCGGCCGCCGTCAGAAATGACACAAAGCGCTTAGGGTTCACGGCAGAAAATAATCAAACGTTCATAGATCCAAGGCATATTGTCTTCTGAGCGTATGAGTTGTGTTTCTGAGCGTATGAGTCATCAACACTTCAGCCTTCAATCAGACCACACGGCAAGTCAGGCCCCATTGATCACATTTTGAGAGATTAGTTTAGAGCCGCAAGCAAAGGTGAGCTGGCTTCTGAATAAAGTGGTATCAAACTCAGGCGTCAGTGAAAGGAAACAGAAAACATTCCTAATGATCCCCACAACCCCTTTGTCCTGCTGTCCTCGCTGCTTCCACTGTTTGAACCATTACATTTTTTCCTACCGGAAGTGGATGTTGTATGTCCTACCGGCTGCAAGTATAGCTTTCGTAACATGTCACCTGAAGCCTCTCGTGAGTTGATAGTTCAGTCATTTGGGCATTTTGCAGTTTATTCACCGGTCGGGAATTAAGTGCATGCTCTCATAATAGCGTACTTGATCTGCAGCCGTAGTTCACATGTTCATACCAAATTTCAGACCGATACATTCTGTAGATTTGGAGTCTGTTGGTGACAGAGGTGTTTAAGGCCCTTCTCCATAATTCCTATATTTGTACGTACGTACTGCGAACGAAACTGCAGATGTATGTGCGTATCATATTATTTCACAGCGAGCGTTTCCATAGGGCAAGAACGTAGGTGATACGCACGTCATGCGGACCTACGATCTAGATTATGCATTGTGGGCCGATGTTTTTGTCAGAAGTACGTACGTCTGTAAGAGTAGAGCACATTACAATTCTGTTTTTCATTAACGGCTTCCGTGACAGTTAGCTTTGAACGATAATGGGATCTATGAAACCCAGTGACATCTCCATCTCTATGGAAAAGAGCCATACTCCTTTGTTTGTTTATATCGTGTATCCAAAACCTGTGTTCGTTATGTGTCAGAGGCGAGGACCATGGGGCCAGTCAGTGTCGGCCACGCATCCCCTCCGTATGTCGTGAATACAGGAAGAAGCACCTCCGAATGTGGTCCTCTCTGTGCCAACAACACCTTGCTACACGCTAACGCTTTTCTCTGCTGTGTATTAAGTCCTAGGTAATTAGCTTAATTAAACAGTAATCCATCCACATGTGAAAAGCAAAGCATCAAACACATAAAAACAGGCCAATAGACAATAGATACAAGTCTGTACAATACGTATCCGTTTGTTTTTTCCTGTCCTATCAGTACAGAGAAATAGTTCATTTTCGTCCAGTGAAGAGAGCAGAGAATGTCAGGTTTCATAATGACTTGTGGATTTATGGGAGGTTTTACAGTACAGGACTGAGATTTACAACTCCCAGTTGAGCCGTGAACATGATTGTTGTGGATGAAGTTGTAAGCCGCAGCTGTGTGTCGCGGCTCCCTCAGCGCCGCTATCTCGGGGATGTCTAGAACACTGCTCATCTACGACTGCCAGGCAAGCACTCACCACCGACTCACTGACTCTATTTCCGCACTGGCTGTAAACTTTTCTCTCTTTGCCATAAACTGAACATAAAATCTATCGCTGGAACGCAGATAAAACACCAAGAAAATGTATTTGAAGAATTTATAATTCTCAAAGTTCAGATTTTGTTGCTTTTTTTGGTCGATGTTTGTCATGGCGTCAGAGTGGAGTGTGTAAAGTTGTGTGGGTGTGTGTGGGATATGAGGTTTTGGGGAGGGGGGGGGGTAACGGGGTGGAGTAGGTGAACACGTTGTTTTTTTTTCCTAATGTCTTTGTTTGATTCATTTCAAAACACCCGCACTACAAGGTGAGCAACTTGTGGTTTCTCGATTTGCAGCACGAACCCACCAGTACAGCAACACCGACATGATCACTTCCTTCACCATTATTTGGTATTTTGTATTTTGTCCACTTCTTTCATTCCATTTGGGAAAGTTACTTTAGTGTCATTGCAGCCCAGTTACAATTGGAGCAGACACATTGGCACAGTAATTTTTTTTTTTTTTGTTTCTTTTGCGAGGATGGGGAGATAGGAGGGATTCATGTTTAATTTTGCCCTGTTTTTCTTCAACTTCAAACTGCGACATGCACAACGGCCATCCGTATTGGAGAGAGAATGAAAATCAGGTTTAATAAAGTAAGTTTAGAAGCGTTGTATCAGTTTTTGGTCTGTTTAGGTTAAGATCAAGGCTCTGCTCACAAGTGTGTGTGTCTGTTTGTGTGAGGGGGGGGGGGGCTGTATCGCATGAATGACGTCAATCTCCCCCTGGTAATAGATGCCTTGATAATATTTCAGTGAAGTATCTGGTCTTGTATCATCTGATACCATGCTGAAGAAACTGTGAACATTAACTCTAGATTGTTTTCATTTACATTCTAGAAAGGCGTCAGCGTTGCGGCTTTAACCTGGGTCTGTACCACCAATAACTTTAAAGTGAAACGTCAGAGATTAGCTGGCAAACGGCAGTATTCAGTCATTACCGTATGTGACTCTGATGTAGAATTGCAATGAAAGTACTTCATGTGCCAGAGATGGGGTGTTTTATAACAGAACAAATCAGTTTTGGTGGAGACAGTACTGAAGTCAACTGTATTGTCCACCCACGTGGTTTTATTTTATTGACGTCACTCACAATCCTGACCTTGTCTGCACGGCACCCCGATCTCCACCACTACTCTTCCCACATTTGCAGAGATTATTTTTTTTTCGGCACGGCGACTGAACATGCGCCATGACACAGATTAACTAGAATCCAAAAGGAAGAATGGATATCTAGATTCTTAGGCCAATGAAAACAACAAATTAATGGCATTGGAAGTTCTGATGAAAGAGGAAATAAAATTCAACATCTCATAGGAGCACAAGTTGTATGACGTCACGTGAAACACAGAAGTACACTGTAGGACATCAGGTAGTATTTGTGGCAGAATTAAGTTTTCTAGACTAGTATATTTCTCAGTCTTTGCAGACGGAAGTAAAAACCCCGGGCCCATCCACAAGACGTGTGGATGTCAAGGTCGTGTCATTTCCAACACGGTAGATTAGCTCCCTTCCATCCCCTTAACTCCCCTGGTAAGCCGTCGCACGCGCTCAAGGGAATCTCAAAAATCAGCGGGATATGCTGTGTATGGTACTCACTCAGACGCCCGTTATTGTACAATGCACAGACATTTCTCGCAAAGTCGAAAAAGGCGAGAATTCTTCGCCGGATCATTTGGCAGGCAGATTGTCGCCCCTCCTTCATGTTGTTCAGAATTTTCCTTGTGTCATCAGATTTGGGTTTCAATTACAGGATTAACGTAATCTTTGAGATTAGATGGATGTAGCATTACTGCATCCCCCGAGGTCACCTCTCCCAAAATCCACGGGCTACCCTTATCCCCTCCTCACGCCCTTTTTCGCCACCAGCCCCCCCCCCTACCCCCCTTCTCGACACTATCCCTCTGCTTGCCCCACACTCACTTCCCCATTCCCATCTCAATTCCCTCACCAAGGCCGTACCATTCACCCCTGCCCAAAAGCCACCCCTCTCCTCCAATCAGGGCGACCTCACTGCTGCTGATTATCCATTCCGCTCGCGATCTGATCAGATTTCTGCCCAATCTGGCTAGACCATCATACATCATGGATGGCGTCAGAATCTGGACAGTTATGTGGCTTTGATGGGGCGACATAAACCTGTGACAGCGCGGCCAGCATTGCCTGAAATGTTGCAGATGTAAGCTGGGATTTGTGTGCTTTCGACGTGAGCAAAATCGGCAAATCGTGCAGCTTCGTCCACATTTACTGGTGTACGGCAATTTCATCCACATCTCGTTTAAAAACGAAAAAAAAAAAACAACAACAAGGAAATCCCTTGAATTAAAAGCTTGAAATGTTTCCCGTGACAAACAATAATGTTTGTTGTGACTTCTGACACATCAACTTTTAAGCATCGAAACTGAATGCACCCACTACAAGGGTCAAATACAAGCGCCATTTCAGTTAGTTTGAAACCTGTTAATTTTTGGCATTACAGCAAAATACTTTTATTTCACAAATTCTGTCTGAGAGCTCTGAAGTCACTGGGAATTTCTCAGCTTTAGCCCCTGTGCTCTCTGCCTGAGATCTTGTTCAAGGTTTTTCACCGGATTTGTTACAGTGCAGAGCAATAAGTCAGTGAACGGCGAGGTGTTCAGGAGTGTACGTGTATGTGCCAAGTTGGTCCTCTGAAAAGATGGAATGAAGTACAGAAGAAAAACAAAGCGACTCAGGCGGGGATCGAACCGGCCACCTCTACTACGACACCATGTGCCTGTCCAGGAAGAAGAGACCCATTTGAATAGCATTTTTACCTGTCGGGTAAAGACGGGATAAATAGCAAATTTTAACTCAACACTGAATACTTACACCGTACCCTACACTAATTTTGAATTACAGTCTGAAAGGGGCCATAACTGTTGCAAAATTTGACTTACCCAGTTAAAAAAAAAAATGCTCTTCATTTTGCTTAATCATTTTGTCGACTCTGTCTCTCCCAAGAGAGGAATGATTGCATTAGAACTAGAAATGTCAAGCGGCGTCTTTTTCTGCCTCGAGTATTCGTGGGTTAAGCCCATGGCAATAACGGGTAGATCTATAGACAGTGCCAGTCAGTGCTGTAATCCTACACGTGCTCTAAGTGAGCATCAATTTCAACTGTACTGACAGTCGTGTCGACAAGGAAAACAATGTGTCTGAGAGCAAATTTGTCTCCGGTACAGCTCAGCCTGGTCGAGAGTTCAGTGGTGAGCAATATAAGAGGTGAACCAGACCAAGTCCGATGTGGGCGCCAGACTGGAGGCTCACCCCCTAATCGTTCTGCACCACACTAAAATACTACTCACTGACAGTGACAATCAGTAGTATTTTAGTACGGTGTGTAGTATTTTGGCGGCAAGCCACCAGTTTGGCGTCGACACAAGCCTTGGTCTGGTTCACTCCTTATGCATGGACAGAAAGGTGTAAGATTCTGTTGGGTGTGTTTTTGGCATGAGTTTGGAGAGAAATTTGCAGACAGAAGTGGCTGTCAACATCATGATCAATCAACTCGGTGACATCTGAGATTTTAGTCCTGGTGTGATGTCAGAGTTTTCTTGGCAAGTTTGGCAGTGTTTGGTTGCGTGCATTGACTGGCTGTATGCACTCACGCGTCACTGTTGCCTGCAACGATCTGTTCTGTGCACTGTATACGGAACTGGTACGTTCGCTGATCTGTTGTATGCACTTATTCTGGTTCCATGGAACTGCTGTGCACACTGATTAATTTTTTGGTGTGTGCACGAAACTGTCATGTGCAATGAACTGTTGTGTGCACTGATTCTCTGTATACACAGAACTGACATGTGCACTGATGCGTTGTGCACATCATCTGGTCGTGCACGCTAATTCGCGATGACTTTCAAAGTTTAATCAACAATTTCATAAACCCTCCAAAGAAAACACGTAGAACGGCCGAAGTGCGTATCAAGCAATATTTGTGGTGAGTGTATAACCGTGTGAGTGCAATATGCATGTATCTGCTACAGCTTACACACCAAGACGAGATCAGAGAGCGATATTTAATTATCACTTTCATCAACATTGTGCATGCCCTGCTGGGATGTCATAATATGCACATGCACGAAGACATTATGAGCATCCCTCTTCAATGTCAAAGTAAGGACGACAATCGATACATAAATAATTCAATATTGTTCCATTTTATTGCCCGGGTGTCTGGAAACATGGGAATATAATAAGTCAAGAATAAGAGTATTAATAAATATTGATCTATTAATGGAATGATTGAGTGATTGATTGATTGATTAGGTTAATGCTGTTTGAGTGACACCAGCAGATAGGCTAAGGCTGCCGTCGGACGCTCGAGTGGGCATTAATATCACCTGTAGCCGTTGCAAATAGATGCTGATGGTTAAGACAGAAGGAAGGAGGAAGAAAAGGGGTGGCGGGGGGGGGGGGGGAGGGGGGCTATGTGTGTCCGGCTGCGAGGGAGTAGGTGGATGTATACGGACAGTGAATCTGAGGGGAGGGGGTGAGGAAATGAGGAGGAGAATGAGGCACTGGCGGGTCCACAGTCTGGCGTTATCCCGCCTGTCTCGCGCTGTGTGTGGACAAATCCTGTTATCTCCCTTGTCAAGTGGCGGGGTTTACGCGAGGGTCGTTGAGGGTCAGCTGATGGTCAGTGACACACAGACAGACCAGACCTCTCTACAAATGCCACCAGTTAAGAATCTTGCTGTTGTGGTCAATGTTTAATAAATGAGATTGCGCCATCTGAACAAAGAAGTGATCATGTCATTGTCATCTTTGTAATGTCGGTAAATATGGCTTCTTCAAGAAAGAGAACACAATCTATTTAGCCGATCTCACTGAAGTGGCGTGATCCACTGATTTGTATCATTCATGAATATTTATGACATAGTTCTCACTGTGTGAACTTCGACCTCCTCAGTTCAAAAGACGTTTTTTTCTATTGAGAAGTAATTTTGTTTGTTTTGGATCAATGTTGTTAGGGGCACGTACTCTATCAGAAAGCCAAATAGAGAAAATACTGAGCTGTGTTCACTGTTCAGCTCTGACTTATAATGTAAAATACCACGCCCCTCTAACATCATCCTTGTTTGCTATATCAAGTGAACACAAATTAACCCTTTCAGTACTGAAACAACATTACCATGACTGCTCCTTCCGTTTCAGGTTTTGGTTCTCTATGACCAGCCTTCAAATACAGCTTAACATCCTAATTTACAGTAGATTCATATTCATTGAAAATAACTGAAATAAGTGGATCTCAATATAAACTGCATGTCAGAAAATGTAGCCTTCACTGTGTCAGTGCTCAAAGGGTGAAATAAATTTATGAACTTCAGTAACCCTCGACAGAGCAAAATAAAAAAAACCTATTAGAAGAATCTCGCTCACTGGCCATAAACCACTGATGTATTCTAATCTCAGACAAACGAAATCAGATATTTCTAAATAGTCACACAATAAATTCCTAATTGTTTTGTTTCATATCTGCTTAATCCCTTGATATTTCAATCTCTGACTGTATTTGGTGAGGAGAGAACCTTGAACGACTCGGTAATGTGGCGGAAGGTTTCTATTTAAAAGGGCGTACGGAAACTATCGTAACTCCACTATTTTCAAAATTTGAGATTTTCGGCATGCCTGTAGCCTTAGAACAGTCCATGAGTGTCTTATAAATTGGGGGTTAAATTATGAAAACTGAGGATTTGATAACGTTTTCTT
Source organism: Onchidella celtica (assembly GCA_963931925.1). Taxonomy (NCBI): domain Eukaryota; kingdom Metazoa; phylum Mollusca; class Gastropoda; order Systellommatophora; family Onchidiidae; genus Onchidella; species Onchidella celtica. The sequence goes on along the minus strand of OZ007570.1, from coordinate 73,936,403 downwards.
GTAGTTTTTTAACATAACTCTCGTCTGATACAAAATGTTAGTCAGATTTTTGCTTCCCCTGAAAAAAAAATGTTAAAACCATGTTACGATACTTTACTACGCGCCCTCCGATTTCTAAAACGGAAGTCAAAAATGTTTTTAAGCTCACGGTGGTCTACGCGTGGTCACTTGATTACAGAAAGACAAACTATGTCACCCATCCACCCCCAACCCGTCAACACCCCTACATATACTATAGTTGATAGCATGAAGATGAAAGAAACATTTCGCCCAAATTTGAACACGTGCAGGGTGAAAGGGAAATACAGGTGCTAGTAGTAGAAGGCATGCAGGATAGACAGAAAAAAGCAGCACTAAACCACCTCGATTCTGAAGCTGTCAGATACACGTTTTCCAGATTTGCGCTGACTGCAGAAGTCACTCACAGTCTTCCACAGCGCAGCCTGACAAGGGAACAACACTTAAAGAGTTAACGAGCACAGCTAAATGGGTTAAAGACGACCGGTCAGCCCCGGGAAAATTGACCTGAGGCCCAACTGGCCAGCGGAAGTGGCAACAGGGGAAAATCACCGGCCGGGAAAAGGAGTTTTCTGTTGGCGAGTTCTCGCCCCTTTCCGCTCACAACTTCCGGTGAAACTCCAGACTTGTGACAGGATCAATAGCAAAGGGGAAATAACGCTGAGCGTTTGTTGTCCAGTGCGTGATGCTTCTCTCCCATCTTGTCTCTGAACTGATTGGACTTTTCTCCGTTTGTCTCCCTTCATGTTCATCGAAAGTTACCTCCCCTCGGTCGTATTTCATCATTGCTTTAAATTCTGGGTTTTCTGTCCTAAATGAAGATAGAAGTGAAAATAATGCAGACTCATTTTCACACGTAGCGGGAAAAAAATATAAAATAAAATAAAATAAAAAATTCAGAGGGTAGGTTTTGAACACTTTGAATTTGGAATTTTAACATCCTTTCGAGAAGAATAGCTTGGGGGTGGGGGTGGGGGGAGGGGAGGCGGGTGGTTCTAGAGGCAGAATCGGTCTTGATATTGAGACTTACACACATTTTGATACTTCATTCATTTCTGGATCCGATACCAATAGTTTTAGCGGCAGGCCAATACTAAAAATGTCATAAAAATGCACTTTTAGTTGATATGTCAGTCATAAAAGTACTAGTATTTCTCAGAGAATTGCTATGTTTGTTTGCATCGTAGCAACTGCGCTTTAGCTTGCTTAGAATAACCTAGGCTTATATGGTAGCGGTGGAAAACTTGTCCTATTTTCTATTTAATTCTGATACACTTTTCTTCGATCCGACTACAGTCTCATTGAATTTTCCACAATCAATGTACAGGTATCCTATATGGAAGTGACCATGTATGGCATTGTTTACTACGGGTATTACTACCCTCAAATTCCTACCTTTCTTTATTGCCTTCAGCTATACACGGCAATCCCACTGACAAAAGTCAGAGGTTAACGAGACAGGAGACAGACATTGTGATTGGGTGAAAGAAACTTGGAGAAGTTCCTACTCGGAATGTTAAACTTTGTTAATAAACCCCAGGGAGAATTACAACACTGTGACTGTTTGATGCACCTGACCAAAATGTTTGTTGATTTGTTCCACCGAGAAGAAAGCACCCCTGGTCAGTATTTCCGATCGATACTGACGCCGTTGGTCGCCGGGTCTGTTGTAATGTCTTGGGCCCGGGTGGAGGCGGCACCATTCTGCTCGCTGTGACTGGGTTTTCATGTGTAGGGAAATGGAAAAGGCATAAATCCACCAAGTAGTAAATGGAAAGTGTGTTTCCATGAACATTTTCCTTCTTTTCACCATTCGAAGGGTTTTTGTCTCTTCAATTACCGTTTTCTTTTCCGCACACATGAAAACTCAACTTTAGACATGAACATCAGGAAAGAAAAATTGTGAGTGAGTAGCAGATGTGCCATATGTAGGCTATAACTGACAAGGAATCCGCCTGGGTTGAGTTTATCTTTCTGGTCCTTGGAAATTACGTTGTTTGGCAGGAAATGAGACCGGCCATATTGGCCGCGAGTGTCTGGGTGTTCCGTACAAAGTGCAGGTGGCATACTTGAGAGGTGGCTCCAACTCATAGGTGCTCACGCCGGCTAGGGCGCCATATAATGCTGGTTTTCAAAGCTTTGCCTAAATTGAATTTAGAGCCACCCACTGGTGTTTTAGGTACACAATAATTGTGAAAATATCCCCCCCCCTCCCCCCACCCCCGTGGCGAACGTGAAGGATCTGGAAACTGTCACAAAAACCAAGATTGACACACCAAGTAATTGGTAACTTTGAACATTCGGTGGAAGAAATGGGAACATGTTCTTTATGTAAGTCGTAAAACTATGTTGTGTGCGGACTCAGAGCTAATGAGGGCTGATGTGACAGAATGAGTAGATAACTGTAGGAGATGGATGTGTGTTGTAGCAGCTGGGAAGCGTTAGTGACTGCGGGGTAAATTTTTGTTATGTTGTGTCTTCACCTGACTTAAGTTACTGGACAGTGTCTGAAAGGTCCATTGCACCAAGGCAGATACGGATCGCTCATGAGAGTTGTAGCTGTGGAGCTTGTGACAAGGGATTAGGGAGTTGAGGAAGACGCTGAGGTGAGTTAAATAATAACCTGTAAAGTTAGAGTAGGCAGCAAAATGTCTTCATGTACGAAAGAAAATTATAATAATAAATGTGTGCACAATGAAGTACTACCTGTGGACGTTGCTTATCACATATTGCATGAAATATGTGGTTGGAATAATGAAACATTAATGATGCAATTTTGTTGCAGTGCCCAGCACAGCTATAAATAAATCAAACTAGAAGACTTTTCCTATCAGCAAATTGAAATTTTCACTACACAGTAAACAACAACATCAAGCCCTGCAGTGATCATTGAAATATGAATACACTTCAGTAGTTTCTCTATTGGGGTTGGTCAAACACGCCATTATTTATGATTGCTATGCAATTGCTGCTAGATGGCGGTTCGAAATCCATGAATGCAGAACAGTTCGACTATCCAATATGAAATAATTTTATGTATCTTTGGCTGAAGTGTAGAAGTTATGTCAAGCCGGTGGTAGTTTAAGGTTGTAAGTATATAATACATTCATCGGAAGTGATAATACAGTCCTGAAATTCCCGATTGTTTTATTTGACTTACGTCACATAAAATGTTATACTGACAGCAAAACACCCTCACTCCCTATCTGGTGCACGGTAGCTGAGTGTGAATACTTACAAAGAACTGTTTTTTGTTCTTTTTTTCTGTTTGGCACGGCAGGCAAACACGCGCACTGGCAAAGATTAGCTGTAATTCAAAAGGAAGATGGAAAGTCTTTAGAGATGAAAACAAGAAACATGACGGCCTTGCAAGTTCCAAAGAAAGACGAAATCAAATTCAGATTTCACAAGAACACAATTTCTGTGGTGTCAAAGCAAAACACACCGATACCTTGGCAGGTTCAGATGAAAAAAAAAAAAAGATACAAAAGGAGCACAGGAATTCATGAATCTTCTTTGCAATTGCATGGACGTGGACAAACGAGAGAAGGGGCGTATGTGAACTTGTGTAATGATGTTTATAGAAAGATGGAGAGAAGAAGAAAATCGAGGCTGTGAAGGAAGATAAACATAACAACAGGAAACATGATTCTGTGTCGTTACATGCCATAACAGGGTCGTTATATGCCGTAGCACGGTCGTTACATGCCGTAGCAGGATCGTTACATGCCGTAGCAGGGTCGTTACATGCCATGACAGGGTCGTTACTTGCTGTAACAAGGTCGTTACGTGCCGTAGCAGGGTCGTTACATGCCGTAGCAGGGTCGTTACATGTCGTAGCAGGGTCATTACATGCCACAGCAGGGTCATCACATGCCGTCGCAAGGCCGTTACTTGCCGGAGCAAGGCCATTAACGGATTCCATCTCCGCATCAAAGACGTTACATGCCGTAGCAGCGTCTTGTCGCTACAAGACGGCTTTTGCACTGCAAGGAGCTTTTCTGTTTGTTTGTCTTATTGGGTTCAAAATTAGTGTTCATAAGTATTAATTTAGTGTTTGGTCACTATTTGGTCACTTTTTGATCGATGTACGGTCAACATTTTGGTCAGTATTTAGTCACTTTTTGGTTCATGTACGGTCAATATTTTGGCCACTATTTGATCAAAATTTAGACAATGTATGCTCAACACTTTTATGACTATTTGACCAACAGTTGATCAATCTATGTTCAATGTGTTGGTCATTATTGATCAATGTTAGGTCAATGTTTGGTCAGTGTATGGCCACCATGTATTCATACTATGACCAATGCGTCATGTACGTCTGACCAGAGGTCAATCGATCTCATGAAATATTCAAAATATTTTCAAAATTGAATTTTTGAATTCGCTCCAGAATTTCTCCACAGTTTTGAATTCCCTCGCCCATTAAAACTCCTGCATTGCTCCAATTCCCAGAGGTTGTCAGATACGGCAGACAGGGGCAGGAAAATGTGTCTTGACTGCCTTTCAAGTCTGATCAATTTGGGTTTGGTTTGTCTCCCCTGCCAGGCTACAGACTGACAACAACAATGCCGGATAGATCGGCGTATCTGATTGGTCGACACACAACAAACTGGCAAGCCGTCCATTTTCATTTCACTTTTTCCGTGAACGATTTCATTTTAATGTTGTAATTTATGTGCATGTCTTGTCTTCCTGGTGCAGTCGGGTGTGTGTGTGGGGGGGGGGGGGGGAGGGGAGGGGCGCTGTTTGCCTGGAAGGGGGTGGGTGGGCTGGGCCAGAAATGGTGTGGGGATAAAATAACGGACGAAGAGACGAGAGGGCTTGGCCGGTAGGGGGCGGAGGGGGGGGTGGAGGGGAGGGCTGTGTTAAAAGGATGGGAAAAAAAAATTCCAGCTTGCTATAACACATGGTGAAATGAATCGGAACAGACGAAACCAATAAAGAGAGGGAGAGAGAAAGAGAATGGGGATTGCACAGCTGAGAGAGAGAAGACTTCAGAGAAAGAACCCTAGAAATATTATGAAATACCAGAGGTCAAGGGCCCAGTGAGGCTTAGACATGACTACAGCATGGACAAGGACAACACTGATGCCGGAACTGGAATGTATCAATACAGTCCTTAACCCATTCGCTATGGCAAGCCGCATATTCGGCTCGCAGGTTTTCGATTCGCTACAAGTGGATACTGATTTTCCAGCAGTATCATCTATGCCAACATTTGAAGATATCGAATCCTATCCTGGCTCACTGATTTTCCGTTACTTTAATGTACAATAAAAAATATGCCATCTCTTGGGTTCAATTTGAGTGAAAGAACAAATATCTAAAGTTCAAACTGGATGGTATTGAGAGTTCCCGTCCACACCCACAAACGTTACCGTAGGAGATGAGTTAGTCCTGACCTACTTATACAGTATACAAATTGCCCCCCAAACCCAGTCTCTATCCACATAGCTCTCTGTTCAGTAATATCTCAACAGCGCCCAATCCAATGTATTCAAGTCTGTCCAACTCCGCCTATGATCATCTACATACCTTTCAACTCTGCCTATATCCAATGTAACATGGTAACATCAATACCTTGGCTGAGGCAGAGGAACGTCACTGAAGTTCATAACTTTCTGTGTCTGGCTACTAGTAGGTGATTATAAAATAGATTTGTTATGTTGAGAAATAGAAATAGCGCAATCAAGATGGCTGCCATACAACTTTTCCTTGATGAAGTAAATGTCTACATTTTCCTGCCAGTGAGGAAGTCAATAAGTGGAGGGAACCTTTACACCAGATAGAATTATCACACTGCAAGTGATTCACTCCTCAAGTGTTAACTTAAAGTAACGTAAAATGTTGGGCTAAGTAGAAAAAACAACAACAACACAAAACATATAGATACGGAGGATAGGAGAATTTCACTGAATGCCCTAAGAACTGCAGAGGTTTGTCAGAACATAGAAAGAACATGAGATTGTATAAGTGTTGCCTTTGTTGGGCGAGGATTGGAGCGCAGTGTTTGAGGTGTCCAGTGAGAACTGCAGAGTTGTATAGTTGGATGGGGATTGTGTCCAGATGTCCGATGTTTGAGGTGTCCAGTGAGAACTGCAGAGTTGTATAGTTGGATGGGGATTGTGTCCAGATGTCCGATGTTTGAGGTGTCCAGTGAGAACTGCAGAGTTGTATAGTTGGATGGGGATTGTGTCCAGATGTCCGATGTTTGAGGTGTCCAGTGAGAACTTCAGAGTTGTATAGTTGGATGAGGATTGGGTCCAGATGTCCGATGTTTGAGGTGTCCAGTGAGAACTGCAGAGTTGTATAGGTGGATGGTGACTGTGTCCAGATGTCCGATGTCTGGTATGCCATTATCAAAACCTCAACATCATTAACGATGACCATTATCTATCGACTGACTCGTCATCAAGAATTACAGACACATACATACATCACGTTCACAGACACATACAGCCATCGCGTCCACAGACACATACAGACATCACGTCCACATACACATACAGACATCACGTCCACAGACACATACAGACATCACGTCCACAGACACATACAGACATCACTTTCACAGACACATACACACATCATGTCCACATAGACATACAGTCATCACGTCCACAGACACATACAGTCATTGTCAAGACCAGATTTAATTCATAAGAGTAAATTTTTGCGAGAGCAGTAAGTAATTTTTAGAAACGTAATTATTGTACGAGCCAGCATAACTTGGCCTAGAGCTGGTCTCGTAAACAATGTGTTTTGAACAGTTTTTTCCCTGATAGATAGACAGAAGGTGGGGAAGGATAGAGGGACAGCGTAGGTGTGCATGACTGAGCACTTGTTGTATCTCGTGTTTTGAACTAGGGGTAGTAAAGAGGGAAGGGGTGAGTAGGAATTAAATGTTATTGAGACGTCTGTTGACGTACAGAAAAACCGTGATCCAGAGTAAAAGCTCGGGGTTTTGAACATGTTAAGAATTTATTGCTATAAAATTTATATTATATTGTATTGAAGTAATTCGACCTTTGATGTCGACCCAAGGTCGTTGCGTAGGGCTGTTGCTTAAAATAACTCAGTTCGGCAGCTGAGCTAGAAGTGGTTGCACCAATCACAATCCAGGAATTAGACGGTAAGCTGCAGATGCAGTCCAGTATTTAAGGCCATACAGAACTTAGTTCTGGGCCACATGTAGAAAATCCATTTACGAGGTGGACGGCGATAGTCCTCAGCCAGATGAGGGACATGGAGACGCAGTTGAGCAGTCCATTGTGAGGGGCCTGATTTAAAGCTCCAGAGCCTAATCTACTTGGTTTGATATAAACCCACAGCGTTTACATCCAGCGCTCTCACTCCCAGTGAGGGCCGCATGGTGAGAGTCTATACTAATTTGTAATGATGAAAGTGAACCGTTCTACTTACTTTTGAAGACAGTTTCAGAGCTACCGCCAGACAACGCATGGTTGTACAAGCATTCTCCATGGCGTGTCTAGAGGAAATGTCCACATCATAACATGTCTCATTGAATTAATAGAATTTAAACTGTTATATCCGTCGCCACGTGCGCGGATTCTATTTGCCATATAACTCATATGACCTGCAAGTAGTTAGATTGAATTCGTTAGTCTTTATAAAAGCTGTAGTTCCATTAGTTAGATTCAGTTGCCTTTGAATTGATATATATATTTATAATTATATTTGTTACATTAATTCCTGTAATTAAACTGCTCTACAGTTCTGCTAAAATTGAAAGCAATTGATTTATTTAGTTTCTAGAGTGCAAGTATTTATTTTTGTGTGTTCGTCGATTGTGGGAGCGGACCTCGAAAGAGTGTCAGTCGAAATATCCCCATGTAACCCAGATCGCGACAGTCATCACGTCCACAGACACATACAGTCATTACGTCCACAGACACATACAGAAATCACGTCCACAGACACATACAGAAATCACGTCCACAGACACATACAGACATCACGTCCACAGACACATACAGACATCACGTCCACAGACACATACAGACATCACGTCCACAGACACATACAGACATCACGTCCACAGACACATACAGAAATCACGTCCACAGACACATACAGAAATCACGTCCACAGACACATACAGACATCACGTCCACAGACACATACAGACATCACGTCCACAGACACATACAGTCATCGCGTCCACAGACACATACAGTCATCACGTCCACAGACATATACAGACATCACGTCCACAGACACATACAGACATCACGTCCACAGACACATACAGTCATCACGTCCACAGACACATACAGACATCACGTCCACAGACACATACAGACATCACGTCCACAGACACATACAGTCATCACGTCCACAGACACATACAGACATCACGTCCACAGACACATACATACATCACGTCCACAGAAACATACAGTCATCACGTTCACAGACACATACAGATATCACGTCCACAGACACATACAGACATCACGTCCACAGACACATACAGACATCACGTCCACAGACAAGACTAAGAAGAACGCGATGTCAATCGTATGTTACTCTGACCTCCATTCGCTTCTTGTAGTTTTTTATGCAGTCCATTGATTGCTCAGTTAAGTCACGGGTTAAAATGGCCTTGAGCAAGATTGAATGTTCGTAACGATGAACATGGCTACCTAGCTAAAGAACCTGTGAGCATCACCAGTGGACTTGGCCTTTTGTTTTGGGCATCCCCGATGATTCCTGTCATTGACATGTAATGAAAGTATAGACGTGTATGAAAACTAAACTGAACAACCTCTCTCGTGCATACTCCTAATTCTCTTTCTGTCCACAATTTCTCAATTCAAGAGGGTGCGATATTGCTATAGAAGCGTAGGAATACTCGAACTAGTTAAAGATTTGAGTTGGAAATGATTAAAACAATTAGTCTCCAAAAACAAAGATCTTCCACTAGTCCAAGACTGTGGGAAAGCCGATGCAGGACTCCTCATTCCCCACTGCTCTACGTGGTTTGATCTGTTTGGCACAGCAACCGAAAAATGCAATCGTTTTAATAGTTTAACAAGTAAAAAAACGCAAAACGATCCGTCTCTGTAATGTTATTGAATCCTTCATCCCCATCCGTCAGTAATTTGTGGTGTTATCTGGCATAGAGCAACACTGAGCTTGTCTTGGCCGCCATTAAGGTGGTATAGCTCAGGCCTAGTGTTGACACAGACTAGCTAGTGGAGGATTGAACCAACACCTTCACCTGTGAGGCCGTATTCAATGTCTCAACCCTTCACCTGAGCCTAGACGTTTAGCCCAAAGAACATTATTATCCTAACCACCCGGGAGATTCTGAGTGAACATAGGAACACGTGCACAACTTCTTGGCGTACACAGGAAAAGTTGAATTAATCAGAAACAAATGTGTGTACTTTATGAGTTTCCCTTAGAGCAACAAGAGTCAGAGGTTAACTAGACAGGAGACAGACAATGTTATGTCGTGCAATAAACTCAGGAAAGTTGTTACTTGGAATGTCCCGCTCTTTAGTGTAGAGATAATAAACTTCTGGATGAACTAGAACCCGACAGGGTGAGAGGTGCGTCACAGAGGGTTAAACTTATCTGTGTGGAGGAATTTTGATGTTGGAACTTTCGGGAATGCACAAATAAAAACCAGGCCAAGTTTTCAAATACACGGTCCTAGTTGTGAGGATTGCGTCATCATCTGTGTATATCCAGGTCAGGGCGGTGGTGAGTGGAGCAAGCAGGTCTCTTGGTCATCTGTACACATGCAGAAAGTGTACGGGTGTACACACTGTCATAGTTACGTTAGGCCTGTCGCGTTAGCTGACCTTATTGAAGCGTCAAGTGACATAAACATCCGCCAAGTTTGAGCTCACCAGAATTATCTCCCCAGTAACACGTGCATGTCCGACATTTTGTGTTCCTTCCTCCCATGTCGGCATGACAGTGAGGATGTGTGAAAAATCACATGAATTTTCAATGTTCTCTTGAAAATTCTGGCTGGCTAGAAATTTGTGACAACTGCACATGGGCAGGCACTCCGTGGTGTACTTGCCCTCGCGGCTTTTCTCGTTTTTTGGTTATTGTTAAAGACTTGACTCGTCAGTCCTGAGTTCAGCATTCAGCTCCACCACCAGTACTCGATCAGTTCGACGCGGTGCTGCACTAGGTAAATGTTTTACCTACAATCGTCAACACAAGGGTGGGGAACTCTGACTAAGAAAATATTTTCCAGCGTGATGGCAAAGGCGCCGATTTCAAACCCAGACATGTAGCCTGGATCTTTCACTGAACTGTCGCCGAGAGCGGTTCCAGTGTTTGATCTGGGTGAACAAATGCCAACACGGGACTCTGCAGCCTGGCGAATGTCAATAAAATCGTAAAGTAAAAACACTGAAATACTGAATTCTGTCTTCGGCAGTTTCGCTTAAATCAGCAGATTTTTCTATCTAGCTTGAAGCAGAAAAAAATCACTTTTTGTCGGACTGTTGACTTTGTCCCAACCTGAACCAAACAGGGCATGTGCTGCGTGGAGAGTTTGATGGTAAACCTACTCGGAGGAAAAGTACAGCTGAGACAAAGTACGACAAAGTTTGGCTAACAACGCATGTCACTTCCCGCCTCATGCCCCCCCCCCCCACACCACATCCGTCAATATGTTGTCTGCCGTCCAGGGAGGTTACTCTATACTACACTATTATACTGTAAGCTCTTTGCTGCCGTCTCAGATCCAACCAATTCAGTGTATCGCACGCACGCGAAACTTTCTGTTACAGTTAGTTGAGCGTCCGAATTCTTTAGCTCATTTTCTCTGACTACCAGAATCTCCCTTTGCAGTATCATTAACCCAAGTTCTCCCAGACACAGGTTTGCCAATTAGGCGGTAGGTGGAGTTTGGTTAAGAACGGTGTCAATGGATACAGTAGGGGAAACAACTTACCAACAGACAACGCTGTTAGATAGCTCATCGTCTTGTCTGCGTCCGATCCCCAGGATAGTCCCTACAGACAGTTATGTATTCATTTACCTGTTCAGCGATGTACTTTCATACTTATCCATTTATTTATCCATTTATTCACGTTGAATTTTTGTACTTAGCTACCTATCTACGAACATACAGATGTCTATTTATTCGTTGAATTGGTTTCTATCTGTTGGCTTATTATGCACGTGCTTATATATCTATTTAGTTATGTCTGATCGATGAGTCATGCACGGAATGAATACACTCCAAAAAGTATCTAAATCTGAACCCCCACCCCCCCCCCCACACACACACAAAACGTTTTGTCTTCCACCTCATGCTCTGTCACTCCCTTTACCCTCTCACGTGGGCCTGTACATCGTGCACAATGGATTGAACTGTAGTAGCGGTATTGCATTGTCCTTACTGTTACAAAATCAATTTGCTCAGATTCTTCTTGGGAACAGGTGACAGACAAGTGGCGACACCTGTGTGATAAAAACAAGCCAGAATTTGTTAAACAAACCAATATTCCCGGCAATTTGTGATCTCACCTAACTGTTCACATCAGGACAATTCACGTAAGGACATGAAAACTGCGACTAAACTACCGGTCACATGACTCGGGGAGGAAATTACAAGCAACTTTATCGGTCGTGAAACTTGAAGTCCTGACCCAAGCTGGAAAATAAGTAGGTCCAAATAGATCGTCAGCGGAGCAGAGCACAGCACGCAAGCACACTGAAGTGACTGAACTGTTGTCACTAGATGAATAAGTCTTTACACACTCTCAAGGTCGAGTAGACCCATTTGAAATGAAGCCAGGGTAATTTCTAACCGCTATGTCCGCAGACTGGACACTTCCGTTACATTTAGTGTAACATTTCCTCTGCTGCGCTGGCAGTATGTAAATGAAGTTTGGAATCCGAGACACTGGATTGATTAACTGTATATTACTTTGTTTTTATTGAGACATGATTAGTGGTGCGTGCCCATTAACCGGCCCAGCTTACTGTGTACAAATACATGCAATATCCTTGACCTTGACCGGTGGAGCTGGACGTGAAACCCAGCTGGACAAAGCGGAGCCCACGGTATCGTGTCGACACATCATAAACTGCGCATGTCTCCAACATACATCATGGCGTGCTTGGTAATTGCTTACATTAATCCCCAAGCAAGGATATTTATACGTGGGGGGGGGGGGTAAGCTGGGTTCCCATTTGTACGGAAACGGAAATTCTAAAAAATCCATCATACAGTAAAAAGAAAGAGTGTGTCCATGTGTAGGGGAACGGCCTGCGGAAACATTCTTTCTATGTCACTACTGGAAGGCTCTTTGACCTTTCCGTTGCCGTGTCTGTTTCCATACACAGGAGAACCCCTGGCTTTACTCACAAGTTTTGACTGTCCAGGCGTGTGTGTTTGTCTGGGGAAGGGGAGGGGGGGCGAGAGAGGGAGAGGTGGAGGGGAGAAAGTAGAGAGGGAGAAAAGGAATGTTGAGGACGGAAAGAGAGAAAAGAGATAGAGAGAAAGAATGAAGGGAGAGAGAGGGAAGTTGAAGGGGAGAGATGGGAGGGGGAGAAACAGGGGAGAGAGGGGATGGGCAGAGAGAAAAAAGAGGGCGAGAGGAAGAATGGAGAGAGGGGGAGAGAAGGAGGAAGAGAGAGAGAGAGAGAGAGAGTGAAAGAGGGGGAGAAGAGGAAATAACTGACTCTATGATGTGGACGTGATGCTGCAGATGATGTTGATGGCGGTGTTGTCCAGTTTTTGTCTGACATTCTGTTGCAATGGTTGCTCAGTACAATGGAACAAGTTAAAATAGAAATTTATTATTGATATAAAACCTGATAATGTTGAGTTATTTATAGCTGAAAGGTTATTTGAGGATCTGTCGTGGCCAAGAGTTGATGTGTTCTCTGCTGGCACCAGATGGTGAGTGCAGAGTACAACAGATGGTCCCAACTTGTCTTGTCTGGTAGTTGCGCACTCAATGACCTTTGTACCACTAATAGAACCCGTGATACATCCCCCCGGTACTCTGTGTGAGGTCATTGGGTGGCTCGGGGGATGAGGGAGAGAGAACATCTTGATATTGTTCTTTCATTTCCAGAGTGATTGATTCTGGCGTGAGTTGATGGCGAATCGAACAGGAAGTGGATGTGGGAGGGCTATAGGGAAGAGGTAGCAGTACAGCGCCGAGATGATTAAGTGCAAGAGTCGAGCCTGACCAGGAGACATATTTATTTGGATTGGAAGCATACAAGTCGAATTTACTGGTATCTGACTACGATATTTCATCGATGCTACACGATACTGCGGGTGGGGTTATGTCTGTCGTCTTGAAAGAGTGATCTCCTTGTGATTGTGAGGACGATGTCACAACCGTAGCTAAACGGTTACAGGCGACATTCTGGCACAGCCGTGTTGGTCAAACGGCTGCTGAGGCGCAGCTTTCGAACATTTCATTATAATTTAGTATGGTTTAATTTTGTCATCATCACATTAATTTTAACATTATCCTTTCTGTTTTGATTGGGGTTGGGGGGGGGGGGGTCAAATTTTAAACTACACGATGAAAATCAGTGCCGGAACTTAAAAGGGTTATCTCCCTTTCGTTGTTCCTTGGTGGGGCTGTACTGTAGCATTTTATTTTTCACACGGAAAAGATGTTTTCATGTAACACATACACACGCAGGATAAACACACAGTTTGTACAGGTGCAGAGTCTTACATATACAACACACACACACACTCACCTCCAGGTTTGACACGCCATGTTATTGCGGCCAGAAATCTGTAGCTGTGACTGACAAGTCCAGAATTGGCTGCTGACATTTTTTAAGACGGTGGCGTGATTTCCCTGGGGCGTTCTCGTTTCTGTTGATTTTGTTATTGTTGTTGTTGTTGTTGTTGTGGTGGTTGTTGTCTATCTGTCTGTCTGTTTGTTTGTTGCTCTTGTTGTTATAGACTTTAAAAGGTCACAGAGATCAGGGACAGGAGCTGTGTCAACCAGACAACATCAGGGGTCACAGACATCCGCAGATCATCAAACGTGCAGACATGAAAGACAAAATATTAGAAATCTGCAGAAAATAGGTGAAGTCCCAGCAAGGGCTTGAAGCCAAGTCAAAATATGGAAAAAAAGGAATAATATTCAATTAGCCATATTTTGCCTTTACGTACGTCCATACTAATGCTCTGCAATATCTATATAATTATATATCGGATAAACGAAAACCATCAACTTAGAGGCTTTGTTTGGTAGGGGTGCAAAACATGTGAAATGCAACATATTGATGCACAGTCATTTCTTACATTTTTTGTTGCTTTCATTGTTATTATTGTTATTGTCGACGATCAAAACATTAGGAAAACAAGAGAAAACCACCGACTATGCAGTAAGTCAACTCAAGCAGACACTGTCAATTGTACCGAGCAAACAAACACAAACGAACACATTCACACACATACCGGTAATACGCAAAGTAATATCAAGTCTCCTGTTTAGTCAGTCTGTGTACCAGTATCAACTACAAAGTAAATCTCTCCATTATTTATTCAGATACACAGAAACATCATCAACTTGAAGTTTTTGAGCGGATCCCCGGCAGGCAACACAAACTAAAACACTAACTAAGCTGTCCTAACTCTGACACTGTCATACCAACAATCTAACTGTCATTAATCTTCTGGCTGCAGGAAACAATCCCGACTTGTAGTTTTGGTAGAGAAAAACAAAAGAACAAACCAAGAAAAACACATCACCAGTGATTGCTAAATGCCAATGCCCTGCGTACAATGTCGCTGATTGTCCAAAATAAAACATGGCGGTTGCCAGGCGCTCACTAATGGCTGAATGTCGATTGCAATAACGTTTTTCTGAACGCTATTTTATTTATGTAGTGTGGTAGTAAGATTAATAGATTTACAGATTGCTTGATATTTCTGTGAGATATTCTATCTCAGGTCCCAAGGCTATAGTGACGTGCTGGCCTTTCCTGCAAAACTTGCATTTTTGGCCACATCTTTACGACTTCTGTCTGGGTCAACTATCGGCAAATCAGCTGGAAATTAGGTCAAAGGGACAAACCATCAACTCCTGGGGGGGAGGTGTCTTTAGGCACGAACATATCTCTAATTCGGAGCCATTTTGATCAAATACAGGCAGGGGGTGAGTGGCGCTGAGACGTGTAGCTAGGAAGAGATTGGGCTGGGGGGGGGGGGCGTAGAGAACAGGAGAGAGAAACGTGGACAGCGTCTTTAAATTAACTTTCCTGGTCTAAAATTAAAATCTTTAGATTGGCCAGACGAAGCTGTCGACAATTCCCAGGTACCCTGCCATCTCCATAATGCCCCCTCCCCCTTCCCCCATCCGAGTGAGTGACCCACTGACAACAAGAGCCATCTTTAAAGTAAGTATGCTCAATAAGGGCTAGATTTTAGCTAGGTGTTTGACCAGGGCCAGTCCCATTGGTCCTGCTGCTTGA
>OZ007570.1:73770920-73915920 GCA_963931925.1 Onchidella celtica | reverse complement strand
CCGTCTCGTCCACACAGACATGGCCCTACCAAAATGTTCAAAATGGAGAGGTCAGAGGGAACGTTGCTGAATCCGGGTACAGTCCCATTCCTACTTTTGGGTATAAAGGACCCAGACAATGATGTTGTTTTTTTTTCTTTCTATGTCATTCTTTTATTATTTGGAAAAATTATTATGTTCGCGACATTTCATGAATTCTCCAAAGACCTCACCGCCCATGTTAATGTGCCCTGAATTTCCATTTTACTACGCAAATATGCTCACTAATGTGCACGACATTTTGGATCCCCATACAGATGTCACCGGGACCGAAAAGAGCAGCAACATTTATTCGAATATGGTAAGACAGCAAGGTATTAATTGGGTTTAAAGAGCTGATAGTATAATTAGTATTATGAGCAAATTTATGGTGGCGGCTGATCTGCTCATGTTTTGCCATACCCCTTTCCCTCCCCAACCCCATTGGTGGAACCTCACATGTTCGCACTTAAGGGAACGCTGAGACGGGTGTGTTTACAACAGCATGCCAGAGGTACGTCCAAAAATGTCAGACATTTCTGGCATGATGATGTCTCGTGAGTACTGCGCATTTGATATTGATGGGCCCGATGTTCTGATATCTTATTAATGACCTGCATAACTAGAAAAACTCAGATCCAAGCGATGTGCTGCAAATTTAGTACCTGTGTCTGTTTACATGGAGAAATGGCCCTTGAATGGAATCGGTTTTTTTTTAGATGTCCTATACAGTTAAAGTTCAGACGCATAAAGCTCTGTCCTATTTCCGACGCCATTTGGCTATTTATAGATCGGCGCTATATGGTGAAAACTTCGATGCTGAAAAGGTTAGGAAGTAAATCTCAAAATATATGGTCTTATGTCTAGTGGCTTTTCAGAACGATTTCCACAAACTGACTCTGCAAAAACCTACCCTATGTCTTTACAGTTCATCTTCCAAAGTTTCATGATTATAGGTAGGTTCACATGCGTTAAAATATTTCAAAAAGTGAGAACATGGCCTCCCATAGCCTACTATAGCACTCAAGTTACCAGTTTGGGTTGGTAGGTGTTGTTACACCCTGCCTGTGAGCTCGTGCTGTGATCAACTTCATTTTGTTTAAATCAGTCAGATCGAAGTCTTTGGACTGTACAGCGCTTTGGTCACTGATGGTGATTTGTTCAGACGGTGGGGATGTCCGTGTTGGGACAGCTGTTGAGGGACCGTAGTGTATTCTTAGAGACAGCTGTAGAGGAGAAGTAAATGCAGCTCAGTATTTTCTCTGTCCGGCTTTGTAATTAGATGATCGTACCCGAACAAAAGTCATGCGGGCTCGTGTGTGTATGTTTGTGTGCGTGTATGGGTGTATGAGTATGAGTGTGTGTGTGTGTGTGTGTGTGTGCGTGCGTGCGTGCGTGCGTGCGTGCGCGCGCGCGCGTGTGTGTGTGTGTGTGTGTGTGTGTGTGTGTGCGTGCAACACGGAAAATCACACACGTTGAGGCGTTTGTTGTTAAACATTGTCCATTACGTATCGGACAGTCCAGACATTGCCACCGCTCACCAGCAGCCCGTAGGTGTACAACCTGCAGCAGGTAGTGAGCGCAGGGTCATCTGTCAGGGTCGTGTCCTCTGTCTGCTGGGTGAGACATTCAGCCCAGGTGCATGCCCGGGGAGTCATCTCTCTGTCTGATCCGCTGTTTGTGTGGCCTGGCAGCAATGTATAAAATACACACATTCTAGACTAGGGCAAGGAAACAGCTACTGAACTAAGTCAAAACACATAGGCAATGATTGATATATTACTTGAGCATTTCTTTTTCTCTCTCTCACACACACATACTTTCACTCTGTGTGTCTGTCTGTTTGTGCATGTGTGTGTAAATATTGGTGTGTGCGTACGTGGACAGAAGAAGGCAGAAATGTCTGGCATGCGGTTGTCAACAGAATGAATGCTTCAAAGAACACTTGACCTCTTGCATGGAGGTATTACCGGTAACTCTGAGTTGTATCACACCTGGAGCCCAAACACTGAACATTTGCAGGAAGCAAGGTCAATGCCTGCATGAAGATAGCAAACAGCCAATCAGTGGACACGTGGCAGCACTTCCATCCAATAAAATTCGTGGTCAGAAACTCCGTATTGTATCTGAAGATATTAAGGTACATTTTTCGAGAGGAGAATTTGGGTGGGGATAGTTTTCAGGTGAAGCCAAAACAAAGAAAACGGTCAGTTACTAGGGGGGGGGGTGGGGGGGGGGGGGGAGGGGGATTAACCAGAAAGCTAAAGGTGAACAGTGAACAAACTCAGGATTTTCTCGATTTGACTTTGTAATTTGACTACGTCCCCCTGGCAACAGCTAAGAAAATACAACTAAATTATGACACAACTCAGTATTTTCTCTGTTCTACATCGCTTAGAAACTGGAAACTGTCTCAATCGAAGACGCCTCCATATTCGAGACCTCTTTACCTGGGGATCTGATTGAGACCACTGTCAAAGTTGTAAACTTTGGGTGATACTTAAACTTTGATGTCGCTGTATGGTTAGAGAAGGATTAAGCCAGGAAGACACATGCGATATGATGCCGTGTTGCAGTAGTTGTGTCTTAGTTTCATATTTCTGTTGGACTCTGCACTGTCTCCGTGTCTCCAAAGCGTACGCATCTCCATTCATGCGCCTACTTTAATACCATGCCAACAACTGCGACTCGACTGCAACGCAAACAAGCTCACACGTGCAGCCTTAGCCTTAGTCTTGACGAGAATATAGAGAAAGGAGATGAAGCGCAAATAGTAGTTCAGTCTTGACATCCACAATAGCACTTTGCTGAGCCTATTGTTGTTGTTGTTGTTGAATTTGTTGTCAATATTTATGTTTATTTTGTCTTCTGCAGGTCTTACAACTTGGCTGAATCATGTAACATCAGCGCGTGGGCTGAGAACGTGTCTGCCAGTCAGTATGTCTGTGTGTGTGTACGGCCCGCCATGTCCAGCCTGACCACAGCTCCACCCAGGCGCGCGCAGACAAAGGTTTGGGTGTGGTAACGTCCGGTCACAGAGACTGACAACTGGCCTGTGACCTGGACTTTGTGTTGTGACTGACCTATATGCTGCTGCACGCCCCTGTCACACCTGCATGTCGCTGTACTCAGCAGCTGTCGCATGCTTGCCCACTCTCAATTTCTTTCTCTCGCTACCTCACATTCTAAAGCGCCCATTTACTCAGGATGTCATTTCTGTTCTTTGTCAAGTGTTCATGTTGCATGACCTGCTTCTTTGCCTATTTTATGTGCATCCACATCATTTTTTTCTTCCCGGCTCTGTTCCCCTTTTTCTAGATCCAACCAAGTTTTAATTACATTTTTGCCAGAATACTGAATTTATTGGCCCTACTGATTTTAATTCTTTTGCTTTAATATTTTACTTCGCATATTTGTTAATACCAGTGCACAATGTGTGCCCTGTCTTCAGGTGCAAATTTTATAATCATACGCGTGCACTGAGACTAGTGACATTTGACTGAGTTAAGCTTGAAATAATGAGCACAGGTTTATCAACCTAAAGCCACATTCTTTCTCTCCCCTGATGCAATCACACCAGAAATAGCCTTGATTAATCCCAGCTCTCTAGCTGCCTGAAAGACAAGACAAAGGAATTCGCTATCTGTGGACATTGCAAGTTTGGGAGGTTTTGATCAGAGATAATGCAATTCCAATACTCCAAATAGCGAGTGTCTCTTAAGATCTTATCAAGGTTTTTACACGTTCTCTTTATTTTCTCTATTACTCTTATGTGTGGCCTAGACAAGTCCTACAAAACCCAGTTTACTACTGAGAATTTAAAAATGACCGTTCTGACTCTATCCCGCATAGCCAGGTCCGTGCCGAGTCTGCCTGATGTTTTCATTATTCATGCCCTTGTTCCATTTAATCCAAATCTTAAATTTCACGGCCGAATTTATCGCTGCTCGGAGGACAAAAAAAATATCTGTTTTACTCTGTCACTGGGACAACATTAATTTTTTGTTCATTAACAAGAGCAATTGAAAAAACACAAAAATAAGTTTCAGAAATTCTTGTCGTTTTTATCGCATTAAAACTTAAAACGTTCACATTTTATCACTCGCTTGACACTTTTTTTGTGATCCTTTCATGTTTTTGTGAAGAGGGAGGAAGGTTTATTGAGTGTTGTAGCAAATTTCCCCCAGAGTTTTCCTGCTGCAGGGAATAAAACGGGTCGAGGAATTTGCACCTCTTAACATACAAGAAGACAGGAGTGATGGAGTTCGGGAAAGGAATGGGGTTGGACGCGAAGACAACAAGAAAAGAAGAGAAAAAACCTCTGATTCTCCTGCCCCCCCCCTCCCCCCCCTTTTCACCTTCCTGTTTGTTATTATTGTTTTTATCTGTATTGGCGTGCGTGAGTGTTTGGATCTCAGCAATTGCATGCATTTGTTCCCAATGATTCATCTCTTGTCCTCCAATCCTCCCCCTCTCGCGTGTTCTCTTCTTCCCTTGGTTCTGGTTTTCATTTAGTCACGTGACAGTCTTGCAGTAGCTATTTTTAACCCTGTGGTTTGTTGTGCAGTAGTGATCTAATAGCTGATACTATGACGCTTTAATTTGCTGTGCTGTACTGATCTTATAATGGATATTGTAAAAGTCTGTGGTATGTTGTAGGGTAGTAATCTTACGGCCTTCTCTCGTTTTGGTCTGTTCTAGATTGTCTTTCCTGTCGTCTCCTAGAGCCGGAGCTTCATTGATGGGCGTGGTCTTGACGAGATATTATATGTATATATAGTATATCCGCATCAAGTCTATACCTATCACTAAGTCCAACTCAAACGTCCAGTGCGTCACTCTACCTCAACCTAAAGTTGGTGGCAAAACATGAATTCATTTCGTCAACTAAACAGAAAACAACCAGAAGCAAACACTATTTTTGTATTTCTGACGTTCTCCTGGTCAAATCCTGTCCACCTACGGGGGGAGGGAGGGGGGTACAGGGACTGAAACATAACCTTCTTTTGTAACCATCGCCTTAGTGTCCTGACCAGTACGTGCCATAACATCATGACACCATGTTGTCTCTGGCCTAGCCTACAACTCATTTCCCCAACCTTCAGGGAACTTCTAAAATCAATAATAATTTCTATTACAATTTCTCGAACACAAGTGAGTTGGGTTTTCTTTTCTGTGCATTCTTTCTCTTAAGGTTACCATCAGAGATACCTTTGGGGGTGACGAATTGATGATCTTAGTTGGCCATGAACTCAGATGATGCCAGGGGGTCACAATTACAAACCCCGGAGTGGTGGAAATGTCTTCCCGTT
Organism: Onchidella celtica; assembly: GCA_963931925.1. Taxonomy (NCBI): domain Eukaryota; kingdom Metazoa; phylum Mollusca; class Gastropoda; order Systellommatophora; family Onchidiidae; genus Onchidella; species Onchidella celtica. The sequence continues at coordinate 73,910,590 of OZ007570.1, read as the reverse complement.
GCTTTAATGACAGAGGGGGGAAAATGTTTAAGATCATGAGTGAAGCTTGGCATTGTGTAGACTGTAGAGCCTGCAATGCATCATTTTCTTTCCCCATAGTCTAAATGTTGTGTTTACATGCCCTAGCCTTGTATTTACACTCTAACACCTGTGTTCTATTGTGTATGGAGATGTAATATTTAGTGTGTTGGACAATGTGCAGCGCACAGGTAAGTGTTCAGCGCTCAGGTATGTTTGCACATGTGTCTGTAGTTTGGTATGCACGTGGTTTTAATGTGGTGTCTATTTGTCTGAAGTGTCGCTACTTACCCGGTAAGTACCAATGCATGATAGAGTCAGATAGACAGATACCAGGAACATTTCAGACAGTGCGAGATGTGACATTTTCTCTATGCTATCCAGAGAACTGAGCTGGGGGGAGACAGCGGCCTCAGTATTGTTAATCCTCCCCCTTTACAATTAATTGAGTCCACGTAAGACGAATTCTGGTAATCCGACGTTTCTTTCTTTTCAAATAGAACATTAACTGAGCAAACTAACAATAGCAACACTTTATAGACATTTGTTTGACACTTGTCAAAATATCAACAGTGCCAAATTCGTTGATCAGTAGTCTCCAATTGTAACGTATACATTGACGCGGAAGTAGAAAAAGTGAGTCATCAAGATTTGGATAAGAAGAGGAATTGATCTGCCAGGAGAGTCTTGTCAGTTATTACTTATACTACAAACTGTGAGTACCGCTGTCACTACGGCTTCACTAACTTTGCTGCTAACAGGCATTGCCGTCACGACTCTCAGAGAGAATGAGATCTATTTTGCCCTTCCACCTACTATTCCGTGGCACTTACTATCGCGAGACGTACGACAGTAAGAGACGAACGAATCCAGAGCAAGAACAAGAATCAAGAAAAGAAAACAGCAAGAACAAAGTGTCACAAATCCCAGACTTGGAGATGTAATAAGTTATGACAGGACAACAATCACGAACAAACAAGTTAACACTTAACAAAACAATCCTTCAGACTCACACATTTATTAAACATAATTATACAGACAATAGCGCAATTACATACATTATATTATTGAAATTAACTGCCGTACAACGGCCTTATTCTCACACCCACTCTCCCTCGGATCCACAACCCGGTAGTTTCTCCTAAAGGCACTTCGGCCTCAGCCTCTCCCCTCAGGGTCTTAATAGCACATTAATAATTCACTGGCACCGCAGTCTCTCAATATCACCTTCCTATTGTCATACACCTTAGCATTCCCCTAGCACCTCAGCAGGGCAATAACACATTATCATTTCAATAGACATTATCATTTCAATAGACATTATTAGTTCACTAGCCCCTCAGCATGGCAATAGTACATTATCACATTCACGCTCATATCTACGTCCCTGTCCGTGGCCTGACTGCCACGACTTTATGTGCCTCTACTGTCCTGCACTGACAGCCTCACTTCTGGCCTATGTGTGGCCTCCGGCCCTATGCTGGCCTATCCCCTGTGCTCATCGAGGTGGCTCTGCGGCCCGTCCTCGACACCTACAAGAATAACATTACCTTGGTATAATACCCTACCATTTCTATTCACTCCACCTCTCCTTACAATCCATGAAGCGTACACACACTAGTTCACCTTTCACTCACCACACATCTTACGGTAACACACCTCCATCGGAGTACATACTACTCACTCGCGCTACAAATCCATGAACTCACTTTCATCTATCGCTCATGGCGCACATTGCTATATCCAATATCAAGGACTTCCACATTCCTCACATATACTTATTTACATCATGGTAATAGACGAATATAATATAATACATCAATCATAATAATCAATCAACGTTCTACATACCAGTCATCACTGGAAAGACTCTCTCACTAGTCTTCTCGACTGCCCCCCTTATGTCCGCCCGATGGGCTCTTATTCACAGGTCCGTTCCGTAGGACCTTCTAACTTGCAGTGATAGTAATACAGCGCTTTCGCCTCCTTCAGACCCCCCCCCCCCACTACTCACAACAGCACGCTTAACTTACTTGTCTACTGTGAGCCCTTCTAACTCTACACCCGCTCTGTAGCAATCCCCTTAATTGCACTCACTCCACTCGTGACACAAAGAGCTAACAGTCTCAGGCCGGATGCCCTCGGACACAAAGATCTTCACCAATGTTCAGTATCTGGGCAGTCCTGTTTGTACAGAGCAGAACACTGGATGAAAGTTAGTGTGACATTCAGCCATACACAGCACCATAATTATGACTGACTGTATCTATAAAGACGTTTGAACTTTGCAAGACGGTGGAACCTGAAAGCAGAATGGATACACTGACTGACAAACACTGAGTATGTCAAACAGTGGAAGGGCGAGTGGATGTCCAGCAGCACTCAAGAAAGGAATGACCTATACACTGAACACACCAAAGTGCATCCATCCATCTCCATTCTACAACTGTACGCCAGGAGGAAGTCCTGGAAAACATCCCAAAGGTCATAATTTATCACGCGGCTTCAGTAAGTTTGTCATTTACACAGTATTTTCCCTTCCTGTGACACAAGATATTATTATAAAATTGTCATCCTGTGGGTGTAGCCGGGGGGAGGGGGGCGGGGAGGGAGTGGAGGAGGGGAGGGGAGAGACAGAATAGATGAAGAAAGATAGAGTGGAGTTTGCCATTTGAAAAAACAAAACAAAATTGGGGACACATTTTTTGAGTGCCTTGAACATACCAAGGATTGATGAAAAGAGAAGAGTCGGTATAGACGATTGTCCAGTTTGTCACAAAGTGGATGACCAGACCAAAGGACCGTGGAATAGCAAAAAGGGCATTCGAGTAACCTGACGAACGTGTCTCAATCCACGGATTCGACCCCAAGACTATGTCATTGACTGGATAATGTAGGAAAGTGAGAGTAAAGACGGTGGGCATGTAGGTAGAGGAAAGATGTTCTCTCTGGACCCAACTTGAAGATGAAAACTAGCAGTTTCTATCGTGTGTCATTGGCAAGGTTGTAGAGACGCACAGAATAATCCGATTGACCAAAGTCCAGCTGTTCAAACTGTCAGAAATGGCAAATGAAGAAAGATTAAAGTTTGGACGCCCTGGTGTTTTGTGATCGACACATTTTTTCACATTCAGTTTCATTGTTGTACGTGGATGGAGAAACTTATGGATGCTCATAGAATACATTTATGGTGGCGTCATCGCTTCTCAGCTGGACACAAAACAGCAGATATACGAACAGCTCACAGCAAAATTAAAATAATATGATGGATCGTAATACGGAAAAGGTCAACATGACTTCATCAAGGGGGTTGACAGAAAAAAGGACGCAAGTTAAACACTGGCAAATAACGTACACTGCATTCCGTGTACACGGGTGTCAGTACTCTCATAAAATCAGCTCGATATTAAAAGTCGAAGTGCTACAATATAAGTAAAAATCAATAATCAATTAATGTAGTTCTTGTTGGCCATTTTGACAATGTCCGACAAGAAAGTTTACACAATAATTAGTATAATGATCATACCATTAGTGTAGGGGAAATAACTGCAACAAATGGCGTGTTACCAATATTGAAGTTATTTCCCTTGTCTTAGCCTCTATAGAGGATAGACGGTTCATTTTTTGTTGTCCATTCCCATCACCAGCAGTCAAGATTGTGTAGTATAAAGTTTCATGTTGTGTTGGCTAACTTGACTTTCTTCCTTATAGCATTGAGCAAAGAGGAGCCCAGTGATACTCTACCACTTAAATATCCGGTAAGTATGTGTTTACGCGTACACTCTTATGTACAATGTGTACCAGAGAGAGTTTCAGTATACATTCTGTACACGAAAAGGTTTCATCCTTGAAAAACAAAGAAAACGTTTGCCGCAAGGGAAGTAACCGTTGAAATGGTTTCTTTTTAGATTTACCAGTGTTATTTGACTTCCACCGATGTCGGGGGGGGGGGGGGGAAGGGGCGGGAGAGGTGATTGGAAATAAGAGTGGGCAGGAGTTGTTGGGGTGGCAGGCCTTGTACGGTCATACTGCACTGCTTTTATCTTTGTTTAGTCTAGACATAAGGCATTTCACCTGGGAATCAGACGTGTGAAGATCAACATTCATTCTGTTCCTAGTGGTTATTTTACATCTCTGATCTCCCTCGCTTGTCCTCTCGGTCCTGACACAATTAATGGCCTAGGTCATGTTTTGGTATTCTTTTGAAAATCAAAGAAAACTGTTGATTTCGAATATAGCGGTAACTGCTGTTAGGGGAGCGTAGCATAGAAAGCTGTAGCTGTACAGTGAACACAACTCTGTTTTCTCTATTTGGCTTTGTCATCAGTCTACTCTCCCCCAACAACAGTTTAAATAGTGGTTTTGATGGATGTGGGTTTTCATTTAAAAACTCAAAAAGTCAATGAAATAAAACATTGTAACTGTTAAACGATGCAACGTGATTCTCTGATTAAGGTGAGCATTTCATCTCTAAACGCACGCACGCACCCACACACACACACGCACGCACACACACACACACATACACATACACACACACACACACACACACACACTCAATGGCTCAGGCAGTGAATGACAGTGGCATTGTGCTCGGTGAGACATTTCTTTGTGTACGCCACATATTATCTGCAGTAGGCCTATTTGTCAGTGTCTAGTGGTTAGATCTGACCTGACCAATGTCGTGGCCACTACCTGACCAGGAATATTCTAAAAAAAAAACAAAAAACGCCAAGCCCGGTATTGGAGCCTACAGTTCTTCCTAGTGCCAGGAGTTTAGAATCCCAAACTGTTATTTTTTATGGGTTAGAGGCTGCTGGTGGCGCCTGCTTTCATCACATTCAGACAAAGTTATCGATCTTTTTTTGTTATTTTGAAGACTAGACTTAGGAATCTAGAGAACAAAATTTTGCAATGCGTGGAGATGCTTCTCACCAAAGATGAACACATGACCAACAAGGAGTCAGGTACATTAGAAAACTTACAAGTTTCTTTTCCTTCCTAAAAATTCCATTTTATACGTAGATTTTTTTCAATGATGACTGGAACAACGCGATGAATTTCAAGATTGAGCACGGTGACCCTTACAGAGATTGTCATGAAATTTTCCTCCCACAAACAAACAAATAACAAACCAAACAAAGACACAAACAGTAAACAAATTACAAAAATCAGAAACTAACAAACAAAGAAACTTCTATCATTATTTCTTTCAAAAATTTTCAGCTCCACCAAAAAGTCATCAAATTATAGAGAATTAATTTTTCCGTGAGAGAAATACCCGTGTGCAGTGCAGAATTTCATGAAAATCACATTTTGATTATTTATGTTACATCATTTTTGTAGCAAGTACACACAGAATCCAATATCACCGCCGTTGCCATAGCCACGGAGAAATTTCATATCATGCGTTTTTTTTTTCTTTTTTTAAATGTTTGTTTTATCAGCATAATTTGAACCCCCTAGTCCCAGTAATGTTGAATCCCATCACCCCTTACTACCCCCGACCCCTTTTAACATAATCAAAAAACATGCCTGTGGCTGCTGGTAATTTAAAAAAAAAGATTTCATAACCAGGGGAAGGGGGCGGGGGGGGGGGTAGACTGACATGTCTCTGGGCCAGTGACATACTGATATCTGTGGATTTCTTTGTTCTGTGTCCACAGCCCACGTCGGGTGGCCGGAGAAAAGACGTCCAGACCAGAAATATACATCAACATTTCACATTTATCTCAAGGATTGCATGACTGAGAGAGGCAGCCTAGAGGATTGGGAATCGGATGGACAGATAACAGGGTAAGTAAGGTCATGTGATCAATGTGTATGTGTATGTGTGTACGTATGTACGTGTACGGGTGAGTGCCAGTTCGTATTGATCAAGTACATCAGCTTGAAATAATTATCTCCACTCAGAAACTGTCACTTTATTTCTTATTCTCTCCATTTCCTCTTTATGTGTCCTTGCCTGTCTGTTTGTCCGTCTCTCTCTCTCTCTCTCTCAGCCTGTCTTTCAGCTTTTCTCTCTCTCTCTCTCTCTCTCTTTATTTCTGTATTTCTCTCCTTATCTCTCTCTGTCTTTCTTTCTCTCTATCTGTCTCTATTCTGTCTCTCTGTCTCTGTCTCTCCCCCCCCCCCCCCCACTTCACCCCCAACATGTTGGACTGCCACCACTTTGTCCTCTATATAATCAATAAAGAATTTCAACCACGTATTAAAATTTGAAACACATTGTCTTATCATCAAATTTGGCATGTTCACATTCCTTAAACTTTCTATAAACAGGTTCATACCTAAATTGGTAATTATGAAACAATAGGATGTCATCTTTGACATGGCATCGACAATTCAATCCATAAACCGGTTCAATGCCGTACTCGATGATTGTAGAGTTTCTAAGCGGGTGGCCCGGCTGAGTGTAGGACGTGCCGCTGTGGCTCACCAAGACGTGAAAGGGCGAGAACTGTTTCTTTAACTATCGATTTTTTTTTTCTTATTGAAATGTTGTAGTTTTTGTGTCTTTGTCTCAATGACGGCGTTTTTTAGATTTTGGCTAGGATTTCCTAATTCTTACAGCTTGTGGTATCCTATTGTCCTTATGACACTGTCTGGCTAGGAAAACTGCAGCCATTTCATTATTTTATTTTTATAACTTGGCGTCAATCTTTGAGTGAAAAACAAATGTTTTCTGTTTTATAATGAATAATCACCACGCGCCTGCCTGTTGTAATTAATATTTTTTTAAAAATCGAAAAATTTAGCATCAGACTTTGTCTCTTGTCTGTCCTTGTCGTCTTGTGAGTAATGTTTGAGTGGAGATTGGAGAGGGGAGAGTATGATGGGCGATAACAGAAAATTTGGAGCCTAAGGGGCCGATTGCTTGAAAAGAGTTGAGAACCGCTGCTCTAAAGCCACTGCAGTTTTTGTCACTTAGGAGTTTCCACCCATGCCAAGTAGGATTTTCGTCTATGAAACTCTGCACTTGTCAGTCAAAATACGGCAAACAGAAAAAGTTGTATATGATAACATGGCAAAGTCTCGCGTAAGAAATAAAAGTAAAGTATTACAACAAAACGCACAGAAAAAGGGAAAACACATGGAGTTCTGGGCTATAAAAACTTTCTTCAGGAAAATTTCAAGCTTTTCTACGACCCCATAGTTTTTCTGTGTTTTTCATAATATTTGGACTTGAGGTCGCCAATTTCTGCCTTCGTTTGCATGAAGTTTCTGTCAAGAGGTCACTCAAATTTCTGCACATTATACAAGGGTTAAAAATTGCCTCATTTTACATGGAAGGAGGTCTTTCAAAATGTGGTCACTTCTGTTATTACTGGATGCAGCAAAAATCCTTTCTGCGTATAACTTCAAAATTAGTACAGAATATGGATAGGTCGCTTTGTGACAGTACAGATCTTATCCATAGCTATAATAATGTAGTCATACCTCAGAACTACCAAAGTCATTGATACGCCAGTACGTCAAGTGCATGACTTTAATCTGTATGGATTGGATGCCGTCACGCAGCGTGAGCAGCTAGAGGGGACGGTAAAACTTGTATAGAATGTTCTGGAGAAAGATTTTTTTTTTTTTTAAATTCCGATCGTTTCCGATGGCGCCGAGGTGTTGGCTAGTACTTTGGTGTTGTCTGACAGTCCATAATAAGTGCTGTTAAAATAACTGAATTTGTCTCTCTGTGCCACGGTTACCTTTTGGTTATTGTTAATGCATTCCTATTTCATGATCTTCTTGTTGACTGCTCGCTTGAGAGACTGGGTAGACAGAGAATAGGAGAAGGAAAGGAAGGAGCGGAGGATTGATGTTTAAGCTGCTCGTGCTGAAGACTAATTAATGGTTTACATCTTAGTATCCTATGCTATGTCCCCTGCCCATACATGTCTCTGGGTGGAGCTATCCACAGCCCAGAATGGTGCCTGGCTATCAAATATTTTCTCGTTCAAGAAAGAGTTGAACATGGAGGAAATCAGTTGAACACCCGAGATCTGTAGATAGTTGACTTTTGCTCGGGCTGTATGAATGATAGACTAGTGACGTGTGCCCTGATTGGAGGATTGGGGGATTGGGGGGAAAAGCAGAAAGTTTAATGAAAGTGTCAGAATTTGAATGGCGGCTGGAAATTTATGGTGGTGTTTCATGGTCGGGTGGGAGCCTGGGGTGTGGGGTAGCTCTTGTCGTGGAGCAAGGGGTGGGGGGGAGGGGGGCAGTGAGGATGCAGTGCAATAGTTCTTGCCGGGGAAGGAGGGATTGCAGGGTAGTGGCTCATGCTTGAGGTTTATTGTGGAGGACCCGGTTGGATATGAGAGTGGGAGATCTCTTCACAGCCCTACTGGGGTATGAAAAGTATCACTGGTGACTACAGAAATGAAGAGTTGGGAAACGGCTGCAATAGACAGTTTTATTTGGAATGTAACATAATCAATTTCATTAGGCTTGCACAATCTTTCATCGGGTGGGCCTTACTCTCCTCTACTTGTGGGCCTCATTTTCCTCCCCTTGTGAGCTCCACTTTTCTCAACTTGTGGGCCTCATTTTCCTCCCCTTGTGAGCTCCACTTTTCTCAACTTGTGGGCCTCATTTTCCTCCCCTTGTGAGCTCCACTTTTCTCAACTTGTGGGCCTCATTTTCCTGCCTTTGTGAGCTCCACTTTTCTCAACTTGTGGGCCTCATTTTCCTGCCCTTGTGAGCTCCACTTTTCTCAACTTGTGGGCCTCATTTTCCTCCCATTGTGAGCTCCACTTTCCTCAACTTGTGGGTCTCATTTTCCTGCCCTTGTGAGCTCCACTTTTCTCAACTTGTGGGCCTCATTTTCCTCCCATTGTGAGCTCCACTTTTCTCAACTTGTGGGCCTCATTTTCCTGCCCTTGTGAGCTCCACTTTTCTCAAATTGTGGGCCTCATTTTCCTGCCCTTGTGAGCTCCACTTTTCTCAACTTGTGGGTCTCATTTTCCTGCCCTTGTGAGCTCCACTTTTCTCAAGTTGTGGGCCTCATTTTCCTCCCATTGTGAGCTCCACTTTTCTCAACTTGTGGGTCTCATTTTCCTGCCCTTGTGAGCTCCACTTTTCTCAACTTGTGGGCCTCATTTTCCTCCCATTGTGAGCTGCACTTTTCTCAACTTGTGGGCCTCATTTTCCTGCCCTTGTGAGCTCCATTTTTCTCAACTTGTGGGCCTCATTTTCCTCCCATTGTGAGCTCCACTTTTCTCAACTTGTGGGTCTCATTTTCCTCCTCTTGTGATCTCCACTTTTCTCAAATTGTGGGTCTCATTTTCCTCTTGTGATCTCCACTTTTCTCAACTTGTGGGTCTCATTTTCCTCCCCTTGTGAGCTCCACTTTTCTCAAATTGTGGGTCTCATTTCCTCCCCTTGTGATCTCCACTTTTCTCAAATTGTGGGTCTCATTTTCCTCCTCTTGTGATCTCCACTTTTCTCAAATTGTGGTCTCATTTTCCTCCCCTTGTGATCTCCACTTTTCTCAACTTGTGGGTCTCATTTTCCTCCTGTTGTGATCTCCACTTTTCTCAACTTGTGGGTCTCATTTTCCTCTTGTTGTGATCTCCACTTTTCTCAACTTGTAGGTCTCATTTTCCTGCCCTTGTGAGCTCCACTTTTCTCAACTTGTGGGTCTCATTTTCCTCCCATTGTGAGCTCCACTTTTCTCAACTTGTGGGTCTCATTTTCAGGCTTGAACATTGTTCACCAGAATCGTGCAGGTATGTATATGTAGGACGGGAGGGGGTAAGGTGGGGTAGGCTGGAACAGCAACACTGGTACTATGCTAAGCGCGCACAGGCCAGTTGCTGTTCTGCTGCAGTATTGTATCTTAGTTTGGTGTTCCTGTCTATTCCACAATGTATCCAGGTCTCCCATGCCCATTCATTGGGCTAGATTTCAAACAATATGGGGTGGGGGTGGGGGGAGGGGAGGGGGGGGGAAAGCGAAGCAAGAAATTCGGAACTCATCCGTGGTTCATGTCTGTGTGTGTGTTGGGGGGGGGGGGGTTGTAAGCCCTGTGCATGTGTGTACATGTGGATGGGTGGTGGGGGCATGTATGTGTTGTGTATATATACGTGTGCGCGTGTGTGTGTGTGTGTGTGTGTGTGTGTGAGTGTGTGTCCAAAGATCAAAATGAGAAAACACAAGACGTGAAGGAAATCAATTGAACTGTGATCAATTATCTCGAGCAGTTGTAAGGGGAAGTAATGATTGATACTGCAGCTCGTTTATTGCCCCTGTTTGTGTGTTGAATGAAGTTTATAGATTATTCAGAGCTGTGAGACACCGCGACAAGTGCGGCTGTACTACGGAAAAAGCTCGTAAATGCGGAAATCCACACCAATCCACTATTTGAGATTATTTCATAGGAGAAAAAAAACGTACTCCATCTTTCTATGAGGGTTAAAGGCTAATTGTAAAATGAAAAGTTTTCGTTGTTCGCCACAAAATGGAAAGTTATCCATGCACAGAACAGAGGGCAGTTTGTTTGATGTTTTGTTTTTTTTTTCTTCCTAAAATAAAATTTCATTTCTGTCGTATACTGTCTTTGTCGATAGCACAGCGGAATCGATGAAAAACAATTGACTGAAAATAAAAAAGGGTCCGAGAGCATTTATTAGTTGGCTATTTCATTGTGTGACATGAGACTCGGGATTGTTGGTCGTGTGGCCCCAACCTGGGCTCTGACGTTCTATGCAATGTGTCTGTCTGTGGTTTGAGGTCTTCCACACCCCCACCCCCCCCCCTCCTCGCCCCCCGTTTGACTCCAGAAAAGTGGAAGGTGAAGGTTTCTGAAAAGCGTGCCTGTGATTCTGTGTGGCGGCCAATGAAATGAGATATTTGTTCAGCAGCAACATCAACAGCCAAAATAAATAAATAAATAAATAAATAGGAATAATAATAATACTTATAGCCACCAGAGTATAAGCTTTTGTGTATAATGTAACAGTGAAATTGTCCGTACAAAATACCACTAGAACTTATAAATCATTAATTCCTTGGATTCATCAGTCTGTTGGTTCTACGGCCGTGAAAATGGGTGTGACTTGTGAAGCATAGAAAAGTGTATTCCTAGGGGGGAGTGGGGGGGGGGGTGTAACATTTCGTTGAAATCGAGCGAAGTTGATGTTTTAAATTATTATTATTATCATGAGATATCCTGGTTTCGCCGTCACCGTTCAGAAACCTAGACTAGTGTGTGATGGTTCAAAGTTCCACTGATGTCTATTTTGAATGTGAGACAAGAAAAAGAGAGAAATGCCATGTCGAACTCGAGAAAATCTAATCATTGACGTCGGGCGGGATGGTGTTGGTGTATTCAGTATAAACACAGCGTGGACTCCGTGGGGGCTGGGGAACTGTTCTGTAGGCCTGGGGTCTCCACAGCTTCATTTCCAATTAGTCTCCGAGGACGGTCAGAGTTTGGTGGGGTGTCTCAGCCAGGGAACGTTCCCGTCAAACATCGCCCGTTTGTGAGTTCACTGGTGTGTCAACTAGTCTGACTCTACCCAGCGCCATATTCAAAATCCACAAAATAATTATGATCTCCCCAAAACTACGTAGGCCCTACGTTCTTTATCCCTCTCTACCTCATGCTCTTAGTTTTCTATTTGCTTTTTCTCTCTTTCTCTCCTCTCTCTCTCTCTGGTTCATTGTCTCTCCGTTTGTCTGTCTGTCTGCCTGTCTCTCTCAGCCACCTTCTCTCTTTCTCCCTCTCCGAATCTGTATAATAATCTGACTCTGTCAATCTCGGTCTGTCTGTCTGTCTGTCTGTCTGTCTGTCTGTCTCTCTCTCTCTCTCTCTCTCTCTCTCCCAGTGGTGTGCATCACCCTACTCCTGCACTGATTAAGCTAGTCAACCCAATGCCCGTATTTGGTGTTCTGTATGTGAAGTGAAGACAGTTTGGTACCCATCATCCTACAGACATTGTCCACAGTTTAGACAAAATCTTCTCTTTCATAATCCACTTACTTCAGTCTGACTGTACATACATGCAGAGATGTACCGACCAGCCACAGGTTCACTCAAAGATGATTTTCGACAACAAAATAATGATCAAAGCCTGGGGCATCAGGTCATAGGCGGATCCTCCACGCACGCCCACGCCGTCAGCTCTACAGTTTTCTCAGCTGCTCATGTGGTCTCGGTTTACATTAGGGGATAGTTCAGTCTTTACTAGACATTGTTTTTGGGGTTATGTTAATTGTTGTTGTTGTTTGAGGAGGGGGGGGGGGGTAACAGGGAAGGGGGTGGGACATCATCGAAAGGTGAAAGGACATAGTCTGGTTCCGCCATCGAATCACCAAATTGTCAATTTAATTTTGAAGATTCTGGGCAAACTGTGCAAATGTTATTTCCAACAGTAGAAAATGATTCGACCCGTTTGTGGTCATAAGGCCTTATTTCGTGCTGAAGATTCATTTATTGACTGGTTTCTTCACCGCCTCCCCCCCCCCCCCCTCCCCATCTTCCCATTTCTTCTACTTCTTAATCAGATCAGGTTTTAGGTAAAATCGTTACAGACCAAGATACATGGAATAGACCGCACAGTGTCCAGACCCCCCCCCCTCACACACACACACACTTGGCAACACAACCAAAGACATGCGCCTTGGAATCTTGTACCAAGGAGTAAATTATTGCACATTAGCAGAGTTAGAAGCCACCAGAACAGAAGAAGCGGATTGGCAAGTACAGAAATGAAAGCGACCGGGACTCCAAAATTTGATTATCTCCTCAAGTCACGAGCCAGAACTAATAGTACGTCCGGTGGCGGGGTGTTCTACAAGTGTCAGTGACCTGTGCCATCTGGCAACTTTCTCCCGGCATGTTTTGTACTCAGCCATTCTGGCAATTCATTCACGCTTCATTGTGGACACCGGAAGTGGTTGATGGGGTTAGGCATTGTTGTCCAGGCACTGCAGGTTTACAGTAAAACATCTTCATTCTTGGACACCCAGTTTATTCAGAAGTTGTCAACGTATGTATATTTATCCCCCATTCTTATTTGCCGGCTATTTTTATATTTGGGGAGGGATATGGTATTTTATACATATGGCACAATGAGATTATATTACCAGAGATCAGCATTAAGACCCTTACAGATGGCCAATAGAGCAGAGCGGAGCAGGCAGTTCGAGTGTTGAGCGCGCCAGTAGAGCAGAGAGGAGTTCTCAAATGAGCCAACACCAATGCCAAGGGCATTATGCCTGTGGATGGCCGATTGCGCAAAGTAACGATAACGTAAACATTTCTTTTCTCTCTCTCTCTCACACACACACACGCAAACATTTCCCTCTGCTGTCTCTTTCTCTCTCTTTCCTTCCCCCTCTTCTTCTTCTTCTTCTTCTTTTATAGTTGGTTCGTCTATAAGACGATTCCCCAACTGCACTATAGTATATGCGACTCAACGTCGCTCCTCTGAGGCTAAAAACAGGGTAAAATCTTATATAGATGTTAAGACCATTTAAAAATATATTAATTGTTTAAAATCTTTTGTATATATAACTCTGGTATAAATATCTCTTGGTTTCCAGATTGTGCACAGAAATACAACCCGCACTTTAGTTACAATGGTAGCTGCAACGGATAATAATGTTCTTAAATTCATTGTCGAAAGTCGTTGCAGACGATAGTGTTTGGACTTCTGCCGGGAGGTTGTTCCACATCCTGATGACATTAGGGTAAAAAGAATAAAGATGGCTGTTAACCCGTGAGCTTGGGATGTTATATTTTATATTATTCCTTCTGTTGCCTCTGGTATTAATGGTAAGGTGGTTCAGTGGGATATGGATATTTCCTTCCCTGCCTTTATAAAATATTTTTACTTTGTTTTTTGCTCTCCTCTCTTCTAATGGTGTGCACTCGAGGTCTCTCATCATTTTATTTACACTAATAATAATAGTTCGTCCATCAGGTATGATGATGACCTTAACAACACCAGAGGAATAAAGAACAGAAATTGTTGAGAATTTCAACACATGGACAATAAAGAGAACTAAAGGACACAGAGGACAGAATAGAAAGACTGTTCTTTCATGACTTATGGCTTCTCATGTGACTGATAAGTCCTATTTTTGCCCCGCAGACCCTTCCGCATAAATGACAAGAGTGCTCCGTTGGTTCAGTACCACTGGGCCTTTTCTTGCGCCGTTCTCTTTTTTTGATAGCCTGCTGGACTCTGACAGCTTCCCATGCTTTGCTGCCTCTGGTAAGGGCCGCCCTCCAATTTGCACGATCAAGCGAGAGCTTTTCCCACTCACTCACATCAATGGCAAAGGCCTTCAGTGATTGCTTGAGAGTGTCTTTGTAACGTCTCTTTGGGGCCCCAACATTCCTCGTTCCATTGGAGAGCTCAGAGAAGAAGATTTGCTTAGGGAGTCTGGAGTCGGGCATTCTGACAACATGTCCTGCCCAACGTAGCTGAATTTTTTTCAGGTGGCAGAAGATGCTCAATTCCTTGGCACAATTGAGGACCTCAGTGTCTGGAATTTTATCCTGCCATTTGATCCTTAGGATCTTTCTAAGGCAGGCCAGATGAAAGTGATTTAGCTTTCTGGCATGCGATTGGTACACTGTCCAGGTTTCAGCCCCATAGAGTAGGGTGGGAAGGACCACAGCATTGTACACTTTCAGCTTAGTGTCTGTGCGAATGCCGGCAACATCCCACACTCTCTTTCGAAGCCTGCCAAATGCAGAGCTGGCTTTGCTGATTCTTGAGAGAATTTCAGTATCAACACGAGCCGTGGAAGACAGTGTACTGCCAAGATAGATGAAGTTCTCCGACACCTTCAGAAGACTGTCATGGACTTTGATATTTGGGGTCACAGGATACTTGTCGTCTGGAGTAGGCTGATGGAGCACTTCTGTCTTCTTTGTGCTTATTGTGAGGCCAAAGTTGTCACAGGCACTAGAGAACTTATCAACACAGTTTTGCATGCTGTCCTCATCGTGTGCCAGAAGTGCACAATCATCAGCAAATAGTAGGTCACAGACTTGAGTACTTTTGGTTTTGGTTTTTGCCTGAAGTCTCCTGAGGTTGAATAGACTGCCATCAGTACGGTACTTGATGCTTACCCCTTGAGGAGGAGAGCTAAAGGCTTCTTGTAGCATTGCAGAGAACATGATGCTGAACAGAGTTGGGGCTAAGACACAACCCTGTTTTACCCCATTTGTGACAGCAAAGGGCTCTGAAACACTGCCGTTGCTTTTGACTGCAGCTTGCATGCCATCATGAAACTGGCGCACTATTGTGATGAATTCGGGTGGACACCCAAACTTCGCCAAGATTTTCCAGAGGCCTTCACGACACACTGTGTCAAATGCTTTTGTGAGGTCAACAAATGTGATATACAGCGCTTTATTTTGTTCCATGCATTTTTCCTGAATCTGTCTGGCAGCAAAAATCATATCCGCCGTTCCCCTCTCTTTACGAAAGCCACATTGGCTCTCGGGAAGCAAGTCATTTGACGAGAGATGATCAAGAAGGCGATTCAGAAGCATTCTTGCCAATATTTTGCCAGCAATTGAAAGTAGAGAGATTCCCCGATGGTTGTCACAGACTTGGCTGTCCCCTTTGTTTTTGTACAGATGGATGATTGAAGCATCTTTGAAGTCCTGTGGCAGCTTCCCTGCTTTCAACATATGATTGAACAACTCGGTCAACCTTTCAATAAGCTTTTCTCCGCCGAAGGCATACACCTCAGCAGGAATTGAATCCACGCCTGGTGATTTGTTAAAGGACATCTGATTTGTGGCAGTTCGGGTCTCATTTGCTGTGAATGGCTTGGCAAGAGCTGCATTAATAGGAGTCTGAGGGAGGCGGTCAATGGACTCAGTATTTATATTTGATGGCCGATTTAGCACACCTCCGAAATGTTCTGCCCAACGCTGAATTATGGCATTCAATTCAACAATGCGTGTTGAACCATCTGACGCAAGAAGTGGCGTAGTGCCAGAGCGGGATGGTCCAAACACAGCTCGGAGGCTCTCAAAGAACTTTCTAGTGTTGTTTGTGTCGGCATATTTCTGAGTTTCTCTTACTCGCTCTTCAAGCCAGTCATTTTTCATTTTCCTCAGCTTCTTCTGGAGTACACCCTTACATGCACGCAGTGCATCAGCTTTTGCTGTGGAAGAGGGGTCACTGCAGTGAGCTTGGATGAGACTATTTTTTTCTTTGATGAGCACTTTGATTTCATTATCATTATCATTGAACCAGTCCTGGTGCTTGCGGACAGGAAAACCAACTGTGCTGCTGGCGCAAGAGTGTACAGTCGTATTTAGGTCAGTCCAGCTCTGTTCAATGTTCTCAGGGTCAAAAGTCACGCAATCCAATTTTGAGGAGAGTTCTGATGAGAGCTCGCTCTGTTTCTCAGCTGAGCAGAGTTTTGAAACATTTAGGCGTTTAGGTGGCGCTTTCCCTTGAGGGCGTCTATTGCGCCTCAATGTTAGTCTGAGCTTGCAAACAATGAGTCTGTGGTCAGTTCCACACTCGGCACCACACATCGCCTTTGTTACAAGGACATCCTTTCTGTCAGTCTTCCTCACAATGACATAGTCTATGAGATGCCAATGCTTTGAGCGGGGATGCATCCATGACGTTCTGTTTCTCACGGGGAGACTAAAATTTGTGTTGGTAATGAACAGGCCAAATTCAGCGCACAAAGTAAGTAAGCGCAACCCATTGTTATTGCATGAACCAACTCCATGAGGGCCCAAAACATTTGGCCACGCTGAGATTTCGGAGCCAACCCTAGCATTGAAGTCCCCCAAGAGAATCAGCTTATCAGCTGCCGGGACAGAGCATATGACAGATTCTAGATCAGAATAGAACTTGTCTTTGGCTTCATCTGGGTTTGTCATGGTGGGCGCATATGCGCTAATGAGGGTGGCTGACTGGCTTTTCCCAACTGGGATCCTGAGTGTCATTAGCCTGTCATTTATTTCAATTGGCATGGACTGCAAGTTTCTGACAAGGTCATTTTTAATTGCAAACCCAACACCATGCTGTCTCGGTTCGACTGCACCCTTGCCTTTCCAGAAGAAGGTGCATCCACCACTGAGCTCTTTGAGTTGGCCACTATCAGGGAGTCTGGTCTCACTGAGTGCCACTATGTCCAGGTTGTACCTGCTGAGCTCAATGGCAATAAGTGCAGTGCGTCTTTCCGGGTTGTTTGAGTTGTCCTGTAGTGTGCGTATATTCCAGGCTCCTAGCCTGAGTAAGCTGAATTTCTTTTTGTTTCGACCGCAAAAAGGGATCCCCACTGGTCGCGGTATACCAGTCAGGGTGATGTGAAGTGGGCTTTCTTTAGGGCACCTTTTCTAGCCCCTTCCTCAATTGAGGTGAGCAGTGCTATCCTTAAATAAGGCTGCTCAGCTACTGTGGGTGCTGCCTCCTCACGCCTCAACTTCAATCGACGATGAAGCGACCATAGCCCACAGCCACCAACGTGTAGGTCTGTGCTAACAGCTTCCAGTCTATCCAAACCTGCTGCCACCGCACTCGCCCATCGCCGTTGGAATTTTGAGAGGAAAGAAGACGAGACAAAGATGAAAGAAGACGAGGTGAGTGTTAAGACTGGCGCAAAGAATTTGTTTTTAGTGAGAAAGAGCTGCGCAAACATCAGACTCACTCTCTCGCCTGGACACAACTTATCCAAGTGGCAAGACAGGGTCAAGACGACTGGAAATGTATCCAGGTGCAGGAGGATGC
Source organism: Onchidella celtica (assembly GCA_963931925.1). Classification (NCBI taxonomy): domain Eukaryota; kingdom Metazoa; phylum Mollusca; class Gastropoda; order Systellommatophora; family Onchidiidae; genus Onchidella; species Onchidella celtica. Next base: position 73,892,852 of record OZ007570.1, on the reverse strand, counting down.
CAGAGGGACAGTCATATTGCCTGACCGGCTGCCTGTAGGCTACTCCACAGCCTCGCAGTCCCAACTGACTAGGGTGAAAGACCCAAACCAAAGAACACCAATACTGGTGGATGCTCTGTGTCACGATATCCAGGCCAGAGTGACGGTATATTGCCATCTGCCCTATCAATCAACCATTGGCCTGCTGCCGCCAGCTTCGAAGCTGCGTCCGGGAAGTTTGCTCAATTCTTCGTCTGTGATTTAGGCAAACAAGCCTATGACCACACCGCTACCGGGGGCCAATATGAAGGACTCAAGTACTGAGGGTCACATTGTGCCCTAGCATGTGGCCGTTGGGTTAGATGAAACCTCCTCCGCCCTGGCCGTTTGCACCGACAGGTGCACGCCCACTGATACCATGCTAGCGTACCAGTTCATGAAACAGGTTGTACTGGATTACATGTTACCAGTAGCAGATTTTTCTGACCTGACATTTACACTACTACTTCTAGTATAGTCATTTGTCACAAAGCGGGCAGCTCTCCTCTGGACCCTTTCCAGTTGGTCTATGTTTATTCGACAGTGGGGGTCCCAGACACTGCAGCCATACTCTAGGGAGGGCCTCACAAAGGTGTTATAGCATTTTTCTTTTACTTTCCTATCGCAGTTAGAGATGTTCCTTTTTAGAAATGCTAGTATACCGTTTGCTTTGTTACATGTGTTATTAATGTGTTGGTTCAATGTAAGTTTTCTGTCCAATGTAACTCCCAAATATTTAGCCTCATGTGTTTCGCTCAATTTTTCGTCGTGTATAAAGTAGTCTGAGGTGATGCTGTGTTTTATATTTGAAATTCTCAGGACTTGGCATTTATTGGGGTGGAATTCCATACGCCAGTCCCTCTCCCATTTTTGTAGAATGTCTAGATCTTTCTGTAAAATTTCCGTATCTTCTTTTGAGTTTATTGTTCTATAGAGGAGGCTATCATCAGCAAACAGTCGTAATTTAGTGCCTGGAGAGATCTTACTTGGCATATCGTTAATATAAACTAGGAATAGTAAGGGGCCCATTACAGTACCCTGGGGTACTCCCGAGAGAACAGATGCAGGATTGGATGACTTTCCATCAACGACGACTATCTGTGTTCTATTTTCTAAGAAAGACTTAATCCACTTCAAAGTACTGTTTCTAACTCCATAATGGTTTAGTTTAATCAAGAGACTAGCATGGTGCACTTTATCGAAGGCTTTACTGAAATCTAATAAGATGGTATCAGTCTGCTTGTTGTTATTCAAGTTATTAACAAAATCATTGCAAGTTGTGACCAGCTGGGACTCACACGACCTGTGTTTTCTAAAACCATGCTGTATGTGATGTTTCCACTTTCTCTCACTAACTTTCTTCTGACACCAGCCGTGATGGGCACGGCACAAACACACTAAATAATCGACTATCTCTCTTCTATAAGTTATAACAATCGATATCTGTATTGCTTACATATATACAATAATTATTAATTCATTCAATAATAATAGGAACATAGGTCATACAATTTCATGTGAATTTCGATGGAATGAAGTTGATGCAAATCAGTACATGCTAATTAAATGGCTTCGTAATATTCAATTTCTAGCACATTTTATAAAACACATGGGAACATTCAGCATAAGGAAACCTCTCCTTTAGGGGTGTATGGCGCTATCTGGGCACTGGTTCTTCCTCTCTACCCTGGCTTGACTGCGCAGTTAGATCAACAGGTATCGGCAGGTACCAATAGGTCGGGAAGCCAAGAAGCCACGATGTCGTAAATCAAAGTACAAGAAGTTGAGACCAAGAAGCCACGATGTCGTTAATCAAAGTACAAGAAGTTGAGAAGCCAAGAAGGTGTTGTTCTTCCTCCTCTGTAGAAAAACAATCGCAAAGTCCTAATCTACTGCTGGAAGGCATGACTTCCATACTTACTCCATGACGGATATTCATCATTAACACTTTTAACCGCTGACACTGTTATAAGTCAGGCTGCAGCTCCCATACTCCATAGGCTCCCATATAGGCAATAGAATAAACGATCAATACAGTTTTAATGATATTTACATGTTCCCCACGAAGAATAACGCTCTCTCTAACGGACCCCATCCTATAAGGTTTCGTAACATATATATAACGGCGTTTCCGTGACTCTCTCAGAGGCAGTAGTTATACCAAAGTAAACCCACTAGATTTAGGTTCTACAATCATGAACATTAAGTAAAATACACATACATCGTACAATTAACTTACCACTCAGCAACAGCCCAAATGCCGACAAGATACCAAAGATACCACGCTCTGACAAAGGATGTTTGCGGGTTCCCTGACCTTCCCCACTCACAAGACTAGTACAAAGTTACAGTTGCGGTTGTGGTCTCCTCTTCGGCACGAAGCTGGTGAGTGCTCTCAGCGGTCTGAAGTTGGAAGGAGCGTTCGGGGATTTATACCCAGTCAGGTAGCGTCCCAAGACGCCCACCGAGTGTGCATTAGTTATCCTAATAGCCACCCCCGTCGGCTCCACGTCAAATACTATTGAAACAGCTCTACCCCCCAAGTAATTCCCAGGTGATCTGATCGACAAGTACGGCGGTCAAGTAAACACTACCCTTTTCGGGTGTCAAAGCGCTTCAGTTGCATCCCATACTTTCCCCCTCTGGCCTACAATGACTCTGTCTCTCCGCCGTTAACTATCTTCCCACGCTAGTTATAGGCACAATATTATTATAACTACTAGTTATACCTTGCCAATCTATCACCCTGTTACACTGTACATGTGTTAAAACTGAGTGTTTCTCGAGATGCTTCATGATGCTGGTATGCAAGATATGCTCTAAAAGTTTACAAGATATTGATGTCAGGGAGACTGGTCTATAATTTTCAGGACTAGCTCTATTTCCTTCTCCGTCCTGTCCCTCTCATGCCCCTCTCTCTTTTTCCTGCCTCTCCCTTCCAGCCTCATTCTGTCACTCTTTCTCTCCCTCAAGAGTACACACATAATTATATTCCCTGATACTGACATTTCCTGTCACGACCAACAACGGCAGCAACACCCACGTGACAAATCTGACAGACCAACAACATACGCCTGGCAAGTGACACCTGCCAGGTAAGCTCTGTATCTCTCACAGGCCAAACCGGCAGTTTTGGTGTTGCTGTTGTTTTTTTTAAATTTGTTTTGAATTTAAAACTCTGACCTAATTTCTGTAAGAGTTTATTTACAGAAAAGTGGAAAAACAAAACAAAAAATATTATATATAATTTTATGGACAGGGCATATCCGTACAACATGTTTGCCGAAAGCGCGACTGGTGAAGGTTTGCTGAAACAAAACTTGGTATGGTGTTCACGAATTTAAAGTGACAACACATGGAATAGTCAGATGGACCTGGGGGCGTGAGGGTCTAGTCAGTTTGTATCAATGGGCGGTAGTCAGATTGACTAATCAGGCGAAAAGGGGTTGGGGTAGCCATTAGTGATCGACGTGCACTCAAGTATATTATTATTAGCGCAGATCACGCAATCTCCGAGCAGAAGTCGGATTGTTTTACTACTAAGCCGATTCATATTTTTAAAAACTATGCAAATTAACACGGTCAGTAATATAGTATTACGGTATGTGTTCTACATCATCGAATTGTGTGCGTTGTACGGATATGCACTTCCTAATTTTATATACGATTGCCCTGTATAAATATATAATTATTTTTTTTTGTGGCATTGTCTCCCGCTATGATTCAGTTTAATTTTCAAGAAGATGACTATTTGCATGAGCTAGATTATGTTTGACAATTCCGCTTGAAGACCCCATGGAATCCCTGGACTTACTGCATGAGATTTCTGGTCTATCTCCCGCCACAGAAGAGAAGGTCCGCGTGAAACAGAAAGCAGAGAAACAAAAGTCACGTTCGCACAGATTTCCTGGACTAAAACTCTGGTCAGACCAAATGATTAATGTTTTGCTTTGAGAGCAAGTTCAAACAAATACAGGGAAGATAATGACTGAAGAGTAACAAACCCATCCTGCTTGTAGGACTCTCTCTCTCTCTCACTCTCTTTTTCCTCTCTCTCTCTCTCTTTTCACCCTCTCTCTCTTTCTCGCTCTGTCTGTCTCTCTCTGAATGTCTCTTATCTCTGTCTGTTTCTTACTCTGACTTTCTGTCTCTTCTCTTCCTCCCTCGTTTTCTGTCTGTCCCTCTCTGTCTCTTCCTGTCTCTCTCTCTCTCTCTCTCTCTCACGGAAGAGTGAGGCACCCTAAAAGAGTTTATCGTCATACTATGCAGGATAACCACTTTTCTCTCAACATCCCAGTGTTAGCTTTCAGTGAGCTAGGCAAGATAGAAAACTAGATCTCTCTACTGCTGTGTGTTGATTGGTCAGTGATGGCTGCCGTGTCGCGGGACGTCAGGTCAATCCTTCTCCTGTCTCTGTCAATCTCTAATTGAATTTTTCCTCATAAATGTTCTGACATGGACACTCAGTATAGCCCTGAGATCAAACATCTCATCTTTACGTTTGCTTACACCCCCGGCTCCCCCCAACTCCCCGCCCCCGCGGCCTCTGCAAATCAACAATTTCCTAGAGAGTTAAGCTTGACCAGAACACCTGACACAATGGGTCACTGGCATAAAAAAACAGCGAACAATAACAACAACAAAGAAATGTTCTTATGTAATTACAATATCCGGGTGTGGAGCCTGCTAGACAAAGTGTTCACAGTCAATGGTGTTTCTTTCCTCGTCACGCCTCCCCCCCCCCCCCCGGACACTAACAGAGTGATGTGTGTTTTGACTGACCCAATTTTGTTGTGTGTATGTGTGTGTTGTTTTGTTTCTTATTTGCCAATGTGAAGGTTTCAATCTTTTCTCTTCCTTTCATGTTTCTCTCTCTCTCCCTCTCTCCCCGCCTCTCTACCTTTTTCTTTCCCTCTCTTTCTCTTTCTTTCTGACTTTCTCTCTCTCTTCCTAGTTCTCCTTTTCTTTTTCTCTTTTTACACACCCCTTCTCTCTCCTCTCCCTCGGTTTCTCTCTCTTTCTCATTTTGTTCTCTCTCTCTCTCTTTGTACACTTCTTTCTCTCTCGCTACTTCCCGTCCCTACGGTATCCTCTTTCTCTGTTATAGAGCGCCTCTCAACAGGCCGTTCCTCCATGTTGAGCAAATGTACAGCAACGATAATAAAACGGTTTAAAGGAGAAAGGGGCAGGGGGCGGGGGGGGGGCGGGGGAGAAGTTCATGTAAGAGCCGAACAAAACAGCCACCCCTCCTTCCCCGGCCTCTCCAACTAACTCACACAATTAAACATACACTATTGTAGGCTGGAGAACGTCTTCAGCACAGCGGCGGAGCGCGGGCAACCAACGCCTGGGGCAAGGCAAGTACCGCGCCCCCGGACTCTTGGTCTGACAATTATAGGTGTGTATTTTGGGAGGGATCTTTACAGAATTTAAGGATTTATGTCCCATGGCAAACCACTTGGTCTGTTACCAGGTGGCAACTTTTATTTGCCCCTTCATGATGAAAAATGGTCTAGAATGTTGGAACATTGGGAGATTTTCTGTGTATGTGTGTGTGTGGGGGGGGGGGGTTTCCGGGCCCTATTCCTGATTGATTGCTTCAAATTTATACTTTTTTTTTTTTTTTTTTTTTAAAAGTTCGCCCGGAGCAAGCGCCCCTGTGTCCCCCCCCCCCCCATCTCCGCCCCCCAGGCTCCGCCACTGCATCACCCGCACCCGAGCCTCCGGTTATGAAAATCAATTTGCTGAGGGCAGTTTCCACCCGGCGTCTTGCCACCCTAGAACCGCTCGCTGGACGGACCAGTCTATACATAGCCAATGTAGACACCGCGGCTTGCCCAACTCTATCACCCTGAGACTTTGGTATCTCTCACACACCCCCCCCCCCCATCCCGTCAACCCACTGTTTGCCTGTTGTCGTCACTCTCAGGGACCATCTATAAAGCATGCACGCTCCATTTTGGCGATTTTTGACGCCCCCCCCCCAGGCTCGCATGTGCGCTATTCATACGCCTGATCTCCCCCCCCCCCCTCTTCCTTATACGAGCGTACGGTCATTAGAATTCTAATGTCCATGACATGACTTTGATATTTTTAAACTTTAAATGACAGTTTGCATGAAGGCTTCGCTACTGCATCAGTAACATGATGTTTGTTTTCCAATGTTAAAGTAAAATTATGACCAAAACATACAAAAAGAAACAGACAGCGTTGTGTTACTGACTCCCCACTCCCCCGGCGGCATCCACTCCACTCCACTCCCCCCTCCCCCAGCAGCATTCACTCCACTCCACACCCCTACTCCAGCGGCACCCAATCCACTCCACACCCCTCCCCCAGCGGCATTCACTCCACTCCACACTCCCCCATCCACACCCACTACACCCCCCCACTCACCCACTCCACCCACTTCACTCCTCACTCACCCACCCACAGTCACTCCCCACTCCCCCACCCACTCCCACCCCACTCCACACTCCCAAAGAGGCACACAATCCACTCCCCACTCCCCCACCCACATCCACTCCACTCCCCACTCCCCACCCACACCCACTCCACTCCCCACTCCAACACCCACACCCAGTCCCACTCCACAGGGAAGAAACACAACAATGGATCAGGAATTTTAAGGTCAACGATAAAACACTTTTCTTCTGCTGAGTTCATTGTATTTCTGGACCAAAAACGTGACCAAAAATTATTTTAAACAATAATTGTGTCCTGCCTCTAGTTTCGGGCAAAATTCTTGCGGGGTTCCTTTTTTTTTTACAGTCTTTTCAGCCGCAAAAAAGGAGATACATTTTCTTCGAGCAAACAGGAAAAGTATGACCCGAAATTTCCCTGTGACTCTGTAACCAACAAAGGATACTTTAGCTAGTTACCACAACTGAGAAGTGTACCTAAGGCTCCACTCAAGTTCCCCCCTAACCACATACGTTCTTTACACGCTGGGGTGGAGGGGGGTGGGGGTGGGGGGTGTGGGGGCGTAGGCCCTCCCTCCCTTTCTCCGAGTGTACAGACTTTAGAGATGACCCCTTGCTCTTGCACACAATAAATGTCATTTTCATCTGTATAGTAGAATTCCCCTGACGCTGGCTGTCGCAGAGCAATACGTGTATGTGTACGTATATCTCCCTGTGGGTGTGTAGGTGTGTGTATAGGTATGTGTATAGGTGTGTATGGGTGTAGGTGTGTATGTGTGTAGGTGTGTATGTATGTAGGTGTGGGTGTGTGGGTGTAGGTGTATATGTATGTAGGTGTGTAGGGAAGTGGTCTCACTGTAATTACATAATGATGTTTTTATTTGTTTTGGCTGTGCGTGTTGAGGCTGAAGCGGCTCACTGACTGAGATGGCGGTTGTTGCTGCTGTCTATGGAGAGTTCAATGATTGGTGGTGTGTACTTCACAAACTCTACTTCTCTCTCTCTCTCTGTCTCTCTCTCTCTCTGTCTCTCTCTGTCTCTCTCTCTCTCTCTCTCTCTCTCTCTCTCTCTCTCTCTGTCTCTCTCTCTCTCTTTCTCTCTCTCTCTCTTGCTCTTTCTCTCTACCTCCCTCTCACATGCTCTCTCTCTGTCTCTCTCTCTTTCTCTCTCTCTCTCTCTGTCTCTCTCTCTCTTTCTCTCTCTCTCTCTCTCTGTCTCTCTCTCTCTTTCTCTCTCTCTCTCTCTCTGTCTCTCTCTCTCTTTCTCTCTCTCTCTCTGTCTCTCTCTCTGTCTGTCTCTCTCTTTCTCTCTCTCTTGCTCTTTCTCTCTACCTCCCTCTCACATGATCTCTCTCTCTCTCTCTCTCTGTGTCTCTCTCTCTGTCTTTCTCTCTCTCTCTCTCTTGCACTTTCTCTCTGCCTCCCTCTCACATTCTCTCACTCTCTCTTAAATTATTTCTTTATCTTTTCTTTCTGTATTTCTTTCTGCCTCCCATGATATTCTCTCTCTCGCTCTCTCATTCTCTCTTTCTGTCTTTCTCTCCCCCCCCCCCTCTCTCTCTGTGTCTCTCCCTCTCTCTCTCTGTCTCATTTTCTCTCCCCTTCTCTCACTCTCAGTTTTTCTTCCATCTTCACCACAGCTTTCTTTTAGATTAAATTTTGTTTCTTTTTTGTTCGTAATTCTTTCTCTCTCTCTCTCTTTCTCTCTCTCTCTTCCCCCTATTACGCAATTGCCTGGCCGTTTCCAAAAAAAAGAAAAATGTCCCTTTCCGCCAGCCAGACCCCTTCCCTCCCCCCACCCCACAAACCCCGCCTATATTCCGTACTACTGTTTGATTGTCATGTTGGACGGCCTCACTTCATTTGCTTACTTTCTCTTTCCATGCCCCCACCCCCCCCCCCTCCCAATAACCGCCACCGTGACCGACTTCCCTGTCTATCGTGACGCCAGGTGCATCCAGTTCTGTCAGTGTTGGTGCCAGGGAAAGCTGATCATGACGTCACACATGTTTTCTTCTTAAGCTCTACAATGCCAGCGTTTCATGAACCTTGACCCGATCATTTGTTTGTGTGTGTGTATAGGTTTTGCGTTTGAGTTTAGGTTTTAAGGCGCGTCCGCACTTTGGGCTTTTTTTTTTTTTGACGCTTTAGTTAACTTTTCTATTCAGAGCTTTACCAGTTTAGATTTCACAGAGAGAAGTAAATAATTCCCTACAAAATAGATGTTATTGCGTTGGTAAAATTCTCAACAAAAAAAAAAATGGTTTGAATAGATTTGACAAGAATTTTGTGTAAATGTGTGTAAAGGGTATAGATCAAGTAGATTCCAGCCTCTTTCAGAAAGGACAAGATGCGTCGTGGGCCCATGGCAGAAAATAATTCCTCCAGAGATTCAAGGTCATGGTGCTTTCTTTGGATATGCAGAAAGCCTACACAGCCAGTTCAAATATACAAGGTCACGGCCTTGGGTTTTTGTGTTTTTTTTTCGGCAAAATGTTTACTGGTTTGGAGCAGGGGAGCGCGATGGGCTTTTTCAACACGGTCTCGTCCTGGCAGATCTTGGAGATAAAAAACACGGAACCTGGAGGGACAAGATGGTCTTGAGGCTGATGATTGCTTCTCTTGCCGAAGGTACCGGGTTCAATCCCCGCTTGGTGCAGGTGTGTTGGAATTATTTTTTTTTTTAATTTCTGCCCCTGATCCTACGGTAGGTGGAATTGAGTACCGGGTCTTCTCGGACAAGGACGAAAACCTCGGAGGGCCCATCTGCACTTTGACGACGTGAAAGATACCTTGTCAGTTGAAAGTCAAGAAGAACAGGCCAAACAAGTCCGCTGCCCTGGCAAAATTCTAAAAACCTCATCCCTACCTCTAAAACACACAGAAACAAGAACAGGAGAAAGAAGAACAGGAGAAAGAAGAACAGGAGAAAGAAGAACAGGAGAAACAAGAACAGGAGAAAGAAGAACAGGAGAAAGAAGAACAGGAGAAAGAAGAACAGGAGAAAGAAGAACAGGAGAAACAAGAACAGGAGAAAGAAGAACAGGAGAAAGAAGAACAGGAGAAAGAAGAACAGGAGAAAGAAGAACAGGAGAAAGAAGAACAGGAGAAACAAGAACAGGAGAAAGAAGAACAGGAGAAAGAAGAACAGGAGAAAGAAGAACAGGAGAAAGAAGAACAGGAGAAAGAAGAACAGGAGAAAGAAGAACAGGAGAAACAAGAACAGGAGAAAGAAGAACAGGAGAAAGAAGAACAGGAGAAAGAAGAACAGGAGAAAGAAGAACAGGAGAAAGAAGAACAGGAGAAAGAAGAACAGGAGAAAGAAGAACAGGAGAAAGAAGAACAGGAAAAATAAAAACAAGAGAAGTGAGATGTAAAGTTATGCCAAGAGCAGCGAAACCTCCTACAAATAAAGACCTGAATAAAAAGCGCCATTGCTCACCAACTGGACCATCGAGTCAGTAGGTCACAACATCAGCTGATATCTCTCGTGTATCACATTTGGACAGAAACACCCGGGAATGACTACTGTCTGGCTATGTCCCGAGTTCTTGACCACTCGCCAACTTGGAATGTCCGCCATGACCTCTCCCGCCCGTGTTTTGTTGCCGGCTGCGTGGCCAGCACTTAGTGACATCGTCATAATTACTGCTCATTGGAGCAAAACCAATTTTTTAAATGGCCAAAGGGGAATAATTATATCATCCCAAGATAACTCTGTTTTCGTCCATCCCAGACATTAATTGTGCCCGACAACTTGATGACGTCATTCGTAAGCCAGTGACCCTTCCTGTTAAATCTAGGCCTACAGGATGAGCTCTGCTTCTGAAGTGTAATAAGTGGTCCAATTACAGTAATGCTTCTAATATTTCAACTCGCCTATATACCGGCAGGAGCCAACTGATTGTCGTTGGGACAATACTGTCTAGGACTGTGCATATCTGGAGATCTGAAGCCCCGTGGGAGGCCACGTGTGTGTGTGTGTGTGTGTGTGTGTGTTTGGGTGGGTGGGGGGTGGGGAGGGGCCTGGATGGCTCAGACTACATGCACTGGTTGCTTTGGAGCTTTTACGTCATGTCGAAATACCCTGTTTGATTATCGATCTAGCTTCATGCTTTCCCCATAGGTATTGAGTCCTGTCCCTCTTCCCCCCCCCCCCCCCCGGCCGCGCGCCTTTCCCCCCAACATCTGCACCAGACCGTGGGAATTGAGAACTGACATTGTTAAAAAAAACAAAAAAACATGATGTCACATCAGCAAGAGGAAGGGATATTGCACCCTCCAGTCCCGGGACAGACATTTGGAATGTTCAGACTTTTATACTTCCCTGGTGTAAGATAATGGGTCACGTGACAGAGAGGTACATGTCACTATAGACACTGATACCCCAATCCTTTCAACTTTTACGTTTACGGTTCTGACCTCTCCATCGGGAGGAGGGCGAGATAAACTCTACAGCTAAGCCTAGGCGAACTCCAGCCGAATTTAGTTCTCTGACTGGTTGGCTCGTGACGTCAAGAAAATGTTTGTGACATCCGGCGCGCCAGCCTGCTCGCGGGATCGCACAAAATTCAAGGTCTTGGCATCAGGTTCAAACTACTCGGCCGAGCAAAATCGGTTACAGTGCGCCAAGTAGAGATGTCATTGGCAGGAAGTCTGCACATAGCTCCAAGCTAGTAAGGCACGGGAAGAAAAAGCCCTCAAGAAATCTGATGGTGTTCCTCCATTGTTCTCGAAGATGACCACGAGTTTATCTTCTATTGGTTTGCGGACTGCCTTCTAAGGTGGCTGATAAGTCCAATGTGGGCACTGAACTGTCTACCACATATAGCAAACTATGACTCAGTGATTAGCTGGGAACAAGAGCTGGCTGCTCGTGCTCTTCCACGCTGCCATTTTGCTTTCAGCGGATGCCTTGCGGAGTTGTTCAGCTGACTTTGCCCCTTTCTTTATCAAGTTGTGCTTTGTCGGTCGGTCTGAGGCAAGGGTTTCCTCAAGTCTCGACAGAAATGTCCAAGCTCTTTTTGGTTGTCTTGAGGCCGTCTTTGAATGGAAGTTTGGGTGGTCTGACATGACGTTTTCCTTCCGCCACTTCTTGAATTTCTCTCAAGACATGATGTAAAAGAAGGAAACCAAACTGCAAATTTGTCACTTTGCGACTGTATTTCTTCATATCCGCCTTCTGCTGTCTCCGACAGCCCAGTACAAAACTAGCAATGTTTTTCTATGGTAGAAACACCGATGCCCAAAATGGTGATTTCATAGATCACATGTGTGTTATTGATTGGTTCTCTGGTCACCGAAGACGGGATCAAGTACAGACGGCGACGTCATAAATCTACTGGTCACTAGACTGGCCACTGGTACCGACCGTTACATAAACACAGGCCGTCGGAATCGATACAACTTTCAAAACACAGGGCGTCTCCAAACACAATGACACTCACACAAGCACACAAAACATTTTCCTTATGATTACCCAGAGTTCGTGTCTGAATGTTGCTAGTGGCAGAGTGATCCATTGTACACATAGTAAATGGCGGGCACTCCTGGTATCTTGTCCTCTTTATATCCCTTTCCTCTTTCCCTTCATATCTATCGTTCTTCATCATCATCCCTCTTTCTCACTCCTCTCTCCTGCCTTCTACACACACACACACACACACACACACACACACACACGCACAGCTTCGCCAATGAGCAAAATGACCATCGAAACATCAATAATCAAGACCTTCAGTATGCCTACACAATAGTGTACAAACAGACAGACAGACAGACACACACGTACACACACACTTGGAGACGCAGACAGACACAAACAAACCGAGTAATGTATACATAGCGACATGGTCAATAACTCTTCCAAATCTTGCATTGTCTAGACTGGAAAACTACAAATTACCTCCCCCTAACTCTGCCCAGTCCCTCCCGTCCACCTCCCCTCCCCGACCATTTTACTGTGTCTCCCTCCAGCAGTCCAGACTGCGGCTTTACACACAATCATTCTTTCATCTCATCCTCAAAGACTGTCTCCTCATTCGCTTTCACCCACCTCCTGCAGTTTGTCCCCGCCTCCCCCAATGTTGCCCCTCTAGCGACGCCGCTGATGTGCTGATGCCATCACCATTTGCTACGAGAACCGCGGCGGATCTGTTGAGGTGGAAGCCTTGAGGCTCATACCGGCCGCCAACAAAGCTGAGCAGAGCAGAAAGTTTGGGTGTTCAAACTGCTGGCAGAGCAGAGCCGAGGACTCAAACAAGCCTATGCCAGTGCACACTGAAGTGGCTGAATTGTTGTCACTAGATGAGCAGGTCTATGCACACTCTCAAGGCCGAGCATAGATAAAGTTCGGCCAATTTCTTACCTGTCAGCTCAGCTCTACTGACAGTTTAAACACTCCTATAACACCCAGTGCTACATTTTATCTGCTCTGCCAGCGGTTTGTGCCGGCCTTTATTTGTATGCGTACTTTATTTTTTTAACATTTCTTTGATCGCGTTAATTGGGAAATTCGAATTAGTGTGGTTGCAGCTCAGTTAAAACTGGAGCAGACACACCGTCTCACTGCCTCAGTGCACCGCTGATTGGCTTTTGTGTGTGTGTGTGTGTGTGTGGTAGGGGGGGGGGTAGGGATTTGGTGTTTTTTTGTTTGTTTAAGTTTGCCCGGGCAGCGGTCTTGTCAGGCCTTCTCTTCTAGACTTTCAACTGCCAAGGTATCTTTAACCTGTTCAACGTGTACATGGGTCAACCAGTTTTTCGTCCTCATCCGAGAAGACTAGGTGGTCGATCCTACCCTCCAAAGGATCAGGGACAGGAAAATATGAGAAAAATCCCAAAATTTCAACATGTCTGCAAGGACCTTGAAACGAACCCGGCACCATTGGCATAAGAGACGAATACCTGGCATTTAGGTCCAAGTTATGCAGACCAAACACAGACCGAAGGCACAAGTAAAAAGAAATGGTTTCACATCACCAAGTATTGGATCAGTACAACTTGACCCGATAAACTCGTGTCAGATAATGGCCATTCTCCCTGCCATCCCACCTGCCTTTTGTCCAGCAGCCAGATTTGATATTGTGTGAAACATTATTCTCACCCCCGAGGTATGTCACACCCAGGGCTTCTGGGGACCCGTTGGTCTACAGGCAAAGTGCTCGCTTCTCATACCGCAGGAATCGTGTTCGATTCCCTGTCGATGCAGACATGTTGGATTTGGGGGAAAAAGTTCTGTCCTTAATCAATGTAGGGTCGAGCACCTAGTCTTCTCGGATAACGACAGAAAAGTCGGACGGCCCATGTGCACATTGCGCAGGTTAAAGACACCTTGGCAGTTGGATATCGACTAGGCCAGTCCTAACAAAGCCGCTGTGATGGCTCCCGCAAAAAAAAAAAAAAAAAGAGAAAAAAACGTACAAAGAAAAGTCAGGTGTAAATGCCAAGAACAGCCAACACCTGAAATAAATATCTCAGAGCTCCTCGCTCGCCACAGCTTTGCAGAAAACTGCATTGTTTGTTTTCTAAAATCTGGACTATTTTTTCCTAAACTATTGTGACAAAGCTATTGGGAAAGCCATTTCTTACACAGGTCAGGGAGTGAGTGCCCACAGATCATCATTCCGATTTATTCCTAGTGTGTACCCATGGGTGGTATCAGACCCAGACCCCTGATATAGCACGTTTTCGCCATGACCCCATGATTTTTAGGCTTTCTTTTTCTCTCCATATGAAAAGTGTGGGTCAGACAGACCCCACCAGGTAAGAATCGAAATACAAACTAGGGAGATCAAAATTGGGGTAAAGTAGGTCAGGGTGCTTGTCTTGATGTCCAGATATTCTGATATTCAACGAATGCATGACGCCATTTAGCCAACTCCTTGCAAGATGAGGTCAAGACGTCGCGCGTCACGTGACGCCGTTTGGCCACCCCACAATAATTTATTGTCCTTCCTCCAAACTGCTTACATGTCACAGTTTGCCCAGTCACATGACCTGTTCCATGTGTGTGAGACTGACTGGCTGGAACCACTGCGTGACCTGTGATGACCCCCCCCCCCCCCCTGATGTCGTCGTTACGAGGGATGTCTGTAGAGCATGATCTCCCCACTTTGCATTGCAAATGAAGCAGGTTGTTTTTTTTTTCTCTTTCTTTTTTGCTGGTGCAAACTGTTCAATAATTTCTTGTTGTTTTTTTCCACCGCATCGTTCTCGGATATGTAAATCTTTCTCTATCTCCCTCTCTTTCTAGCTCTCTCTTTTTCTTTCCCTCTTTCTGTCTCGCTCTGTTTTCTCTAGCTCTTTCTTCTCCTCTCTTCTCTCTTTCTCGCTCTATCCTTTTCTCTCTCACTTTCTTGCCCTCTCTTTCTCTCTCTCCCTCTCTCCCTCTCTGATTCCTGTCTCCCCCTCTATCCTCTTTCTTTTTCGCTCTCTTTTTCTCTCACTTCTCTTGTCTCTCTCTCTCTCATTCATCCCCTTCTCCAACTCTCTCTCTCCCCCATGCACTTTCACTATATTTTCCCCAATCTGGCTGAATATATCCCTGTAATGAGTTGTTCAAGAAAAAAAAATGGCAATGCAGCCGATAAAATATGAGTTTTATTTTTATTTTGTATGACTGGAAGTCAGAAGATGCTATAAAAGTGTTCGGGTCGGCACAAATGGCTAGCTGAGGCCATGTTAAACAGCGCGATCAATGCTGGAACGAAAGGTTTACGAGGGAGAGAATATTTGAGCCAGGAGTGTTCTGCCCACTGACAACCAAATGTAATTTTCCAACCTTTTGTCTGGCCAACTTTTTATTTCTACATTAGGTCTCTGGTAGAGTTGAATGGCCAACCTGCCAAATGGAGCGACCTCGGCACTTACCAGATTGTTGCTGTATGTCAAGGCATTTTACAATTCTATGATCTACTTTCAATTGACCGAAATAAAAGAAGAAAAATGTATAATATAGAAAGGCAGCAGAGTTTGGGAAAAAAGTTAACATACGGCAAATAAATGTTGGAAAACTTCGCACTGGAAAGAAATAATGCAGGAACTATATAATATGAAATACGTAGGGGGAGCGGAGGTATAACTGAAACAATATTTGAGTGAAAATATTTCCTGAGCTGCAAAAGTTTTTCTAAACTGGTAGTCTTCATTGGCCCTAAAAGCTTTTTTTTTCTCTTTAATTTTCATTTCTTTTGGGGGGGGGTGGGGGTGGGGGTTTAAGTGTATGGTTTTTTTTTATTATTACTATTTTTTTCTAACTGGGCGGTTTTCAACATATAGAAACATTTGATCAACTAGTGGCAGATGATTAGACTGTACTTGTTTGCTTAGACACGTCATTGGTCACGTGGTTTTGTTTGCACATACAACTGGTGGGTTGAAAGACTGAGACACGACTACATTGTCATAGTCGGCCTGACTACATTGTCATAGTCGGCCTGGCTACATTGTCATAGTCGGCCTGGCTACATTGTCATAGTCGGCCTGACTACATTGTCAAAGTCGGCCTGACTACATTGTCATAGTCGGCCTGACTACATTGTCAAAGTCGGCCTGACTACATTGTCATAGTCGGCCTGACTACATTGTCAAAGTCGGCCTGACTACATTGTCATAGTTGGCCTAACTACATTGTCATGGTCGTTTGTATGTGTGTGAGTATGTGTGTGTGTATGTTTGTGTGTGTATTTTAATTCTATTTAAAAGTGTGCGTGTTTCTATGGTACTGTGTGGATGTTGTCTTGATCAATGTGCCTTTAATTTCCATTTGCCAATCTGTGTCTGTGTGTGTGTGTGTGAGTGTCAGTGCGTTATATTTTTGCCGGTGTGTGTGGGTGTTTATCAGTGTGCGTTTATTTCTATTTGCCAATGTATGTGTGTGTGTGTGACTGTGTTTAAGCCAGACTGTGGGTGAGTAGGCTATGCTATTACAACTAAGACAGTACTGAGACAAGCAGAGATTTGACCCTAATGTTTGTACTGGACTTAAGTCTCCGCATGACACCGGCTGGCGGGGGGGGGGGGGAGGGGGGAGGGGGGTGGTGGTGAGGGGTTATGTCAGCTAGTCAAGGCGTAGAGCATGGGTGGGGCGGGCTATCCTAACTTCTGTGGGCCACAGTGAGTGCAGACTGCTTCCTTCTTCATACTGTCTCCCCCCCCCCCCCACCCCCGCCCTACATACAAAGACCGTGCTAGTAGCTGTGTGTCTGAGGTTGTCGTTATCCCTTCAAGAGATGTTCCTGCTACCACAACAATAACCATTTATCTTTCTTGACCCGGCATGTTGAAGTAGGTCATTCCCTTTATTTACATGCGGGACAGGAGGCTGCAACATTCCCTACATGCACTTTTGCTGTTGTTTGTTTTGTGTGAATTGTAGCATTTACAGACTCAGTCGTTTTTACCACACAATATATCAGTAGAAATATTAGACTAAACCCTCTTCCCTGCCAACACTAGCACTGTCAGATACATTTACACAATGTTGCTCCTATAAGGATAACAGGGCCTGTCTGCCTCGTACGGAACTGTAATGCAAAGATGCAGGCAGGATGTGATCGTGACAACATGTCGGGATAGGGATGATTAGAGGAACAACAGTTGATCGCCGAGCCGCGTATGGCTTAACTCTACAACAACTGCTACCGCCAAAGATACTATAAGGTCACGAAACCTACCCATGGAACCCTGTAGTAGTTCTGTTTCTTCGGCAGGTAATCCTTGGTGTCCTTCAGCTAAGCGTGGCCTTCTGGAAGATTCCATAACTTCTGCACCAGCAAGATTCAAGCTCCATACCCTTTCATGCCCCCTCTCACAACCCAACCCACATGACATAGACCAGTGTTCACCAGTTCCCACTAACCCCCCCCCCCGCCCTCCGAAGCGCGTGCATTACTACTGTCAACGACGTCTGCTACCACCAACACCACTATGGCATTCATCAGCATCACTAGTTTTATCACGTTTGACAGCAGCAAACACTGTCCTAGGCACATACGCTTACACACACACACACACACACACATGCACATACACTCACAACCACCCAACGAACGAAGACGTAATCAATTTGCTACGCCCAAGTTCAACCCCCACCCCCAGCCCCACCCCCTTCCCCATCCCAGACAGTTCTATATTTCCAATTTGAACCCTGCCGTCTAGGACATCTGGCAGCACTGTATAACCCCAGACTCCCTCGAGTCCTGACCCTGCCCCCCCCCCCCTTCAGTGCCCCCTCCCACCCCTGTCATAATGCAGTCGCCAGTGTTCAGTACTCACTGCTTACCCAGCCCCTCCCGGGGACACGCCGCTGTCACAGCTCAGCCAGCAGAAACAACAACTCCACTAAAAAACACCCACAAACACCAGAAAACTGTCCTGGTCTGAGCAAATAACCTGCTAATTCTGAGGATCGACGGAGAATTTGCTCTTCTCCCATGGGCGTTTCAGTGTCAGCAGTTACTGGACGGGCTGGCAACTTCTCTCTGGGGTGTGCCCGTGGGTGGGGTACATGGGGAGTGGGTGGGGGTTAAGAGGGAGCTCTCTAAGGTTCTCTCATAGTCTGCTGCGTAGAAAAGTTGAACCTCTGAATGGAAGAATTAAGGTTTGTCTTCCAACCGCCTACCCGTCTTCAAATGTACGGGTCTATTAATCTGATAATTTACCAGTCTGTCAGCCTGTTAATCTATCAGTCTAAGAGTCTGTTCGTTTATAGGTTGCCAGGAACGTGAATTTAGCCCACCAGCTCTGTCTAATATTTATATCCAAATTCCGGTTTTCAACTCTAGATGCCCTTGCAAAACGATGTCGTTTTACTGCTATTATTATTTTGATGGTGTTCTACCTAAATAGAACAATTTCCATTTTCACTATTGCTCTTTTATCAACGCCAGGTCAAACTGACCACCTCTACTGGGTTCATGGTGTCCCGAAACAATTTCCTGATCACATTTTGCGGCCCGTAACTCAATTTGCTCAAGAGAACATATCCACAAATTATCTTCTCTCCAGTAAAACCCAATTCAGACGACCGCATGCCAGCTGGGCAAATTCCTCATCAAAGTATGAAATAAACAATCCTATAAAACATTTAGAAGAGACACAGGAAAGCTGCACATAATTATTATCCATTTATTACCTTAGAAACGATCCATGTGCGGAACAGGCGTATTGACAGCGTCTGATCTCTCTCTCTCCTTGTCCTGTTTAATTCATCATTGCCAGTAGTTCCTCAAAGGTGGAGACAACAATCCTTCAGACATCACAGAAACGACCTGGCAGACAATGGTATCTCACGTGGTGAAATACGTCATATTGATCATCCTTACAGACAAAAGATGCCAGGCTGCACTTAGGAACAGAATGACGTATTCACATCATCCCCACCCAAAACTTGAGCGATCGACTTGACAACAGATAGACAGCTGCACTCTACAAATGGGTGACTCTTTGCTCAACCTTTCACGCCGTGCCGCTCAAATCCTGAATTTGTAAAGTTTTGCATCTTATGTTAACCTACATTGTAAATTTGCTTATCAAACATAATTATCGTTGAGTATTTGCCATATTGTATGCGCATTTTTTGCCTTTTCGAAAATATCAGGATTGAAATTTGGTCGGCAAAAGGGCTAAAACGCATAAAGCGTGACGTCACAAACACATATCTAGAAAAGGTTTTAACCGATTGGAATGACGTCACTTATCCATATTAATAAAAGTGAAACCTTACGACAATTGCAGCGCGCCTTTCGCTACTCCTCTGTTAATGCTGATTCGGTGGCCCTCAGATTTTATACAACGCTTAGTATAGACTGTCGTCGTGTCGCCGGCACATAAAATAAAAAAATAATTAATAACTCGCAGAACGTTTGAATTAGTTTCTAGGTTGCGACACATTGGCGTTCGGTCTATTTTTGCGGCAAATTAATGTAACTAAGATTGGTTCCGGTATAGACTGTATCACACTCACAAAACAACTTCCGGTTAGGACTGGTTTGAATGATGAGATTGAGTTCTAAGACTATCAAGTATGAAACTTTGTGTGTTCTCAATGTGCCTAGACTGGGAAAAAGAAAGGGTCTGGAATTGGGAGATGGACACTGCAGGGCCAAAAGTACAGGTTTGTGTTTTCAATATGCCTAGGAAAATATTATATTTCTTTTCCATTAACACATGACGTTATCACTTCCTGCGATGTGTTCACTAATAAACAAACTAACCCGTGCGCAAACCATAGCCATAATTTGACGGATGCTGGCGGGACGCGCAGGACGTCAATGCGCAAAGGGAGAGCAGTAAAACATCTAAAAACAAACAAACAAAAATAAATTAAAATAAAGCTAAAGGAACAGGCAACATGAAGCAGGTCCATAATAATCACCCAGAACTGAAACTAATAAATCGATTTATCCCGGGCAGGGCCGGGAACTCTGCTAGTAAATAATGAAATTAGGAGTGAGAAAACTGTTTTCATGACAAAAACTCAAAATCGGCAAAATGTTTCGCACAACAATATGGCAAATACCCCTCGTAATCATTTTATTTCTGTCTTTCTTTCTCTGCCTAAGCTCCACATTGATACAACCGCCATAGTTGTTGTAGGGCTGTAACCAGATGTTTTTCTTTTAATGGAGTTTCAGACTGACCCCAAAACTATGCCTCTGCGGGGAATAATTAATATGAAATCAGAGCATTCAGAGAGAAGGTCAAACACGTCAGGTATGTGGTGGGAAAAGGTTAAGTTATGGCACTGTGTGGCTTAACGTTTTCTTTTTGTTGTGTGTGTCCTACAGAACAACTATTTATTCCGAATCATTTAGAAAGTTAAGAAGCGACCGTTGTCTAGTCACCCGGCTAGTTAGATCGGCGAGATCAAAAACATAAATAATATCGCGACATTACTTCTGATTTGTTCTATTTCCATTTTCTGAGTAGCTGGAGATATTTTACTATGTTGAAGAGGTTTAACAAAATTAATGAACACTCTGATACCTGTTTAAAATGCGTTATGGCACATACCAAGCTGTACGACAGTTCCGATTTATTCTAACACATTATCACAATAACTAAAGCAGCAAACGGTTAACATCTAATTTCTCAGCTGTCCAAAAAGTGGAGTTTCAACTTTCAACATACAAGAACTAGGATCGCGAGATCACTTCAATTTTTAGAGAAATGGATATGCCATAGCTTTTCTGGCGGAGATGAATTATTTAACAGTCAGGAAAAAACATGTTAGCTGCTGGCGTGACTTCCGGTCATGGACTAATGGCCCATCCAGGGTAGGTAAGATGACATCTCAGACCTGATACCCCGCAGGAAACGATGTCATCAGAGTGGACGAGTCGCAATCTCTTCAAGCAATGTCATTCTAACCTTCAGGCTAGCTGCTTTTGTCCTCACTGACCTCTGGCAGAACAGACGCACAAATTGGCAAGCGCAGGCCAGTTCAGCGCACGAGCTTTGAATCAACGAAATTATGCAAGTTTTTTGTTGTTTTTTTTAGTAAAGAAGCGAGTTCGTCACGCAGCAGCTTTACCCTCACTCCACCCAGGCACGTAGATAATAATTGTCTTCCTCCATGCTACACACATACACAAACATTCATCGTTCTCAGAATTTTCTTTTTTTAATGTTATTTCATCTCCCCACACGGTCATGGAGTGTTTTTTTTATTAAAGAAGATGCTGAGCTTAGAACATCGTAAGTCGTAGATTTTTTTCTGCACTATTTTTTTTGTTCTCCTTCATTTCCACCGCCTTACGGGTAAGTTCACATGAAACAAATGCTATTGATTTTTTGTGCCCGGGGCTGGTAACTGCTGGAAGCCTGCGATAGATTAGCCCCCCCCCCCCCCCCCGGGTCCCCATACACAGCTAATATTTGTTCCAGTTCAACAGAAGATGTCCTGTCCTTACACCCGTCGCTACTGGCAGTGGCACAGTTCTGGTCCTTGAGGGGGGGGGGGGGCAAGAGTACAACTGTTGGAAATGTTACCACAACTAGTCCAGGAAAACTATGTCAACAAAAGCCGGATGCCTGGACCAGCGCATTGTCACGTGAGGTCTTGTCTTATTGATAAACAATACTCTAGATCGGTCAGAAATGTCTGCTCCTACAGCTTTCTAACCCCGTGGAATGTGTGAAAAAGTGGCTATGTGGATTAGACTGTTGGTCTTTATGGCGGTAATAATATATTTTCTGGCCTTTACAAACTCATCATATTACGTATTTACTAAATGCAGTCATTTTACAGACATAAAGTTATCATTTCCGTTCAAAAAGTTCACCCTTTTGCTCAGAGACAAGGAAACCGTGCTCGGACGTGGATTTTTTTTTTTTTTTTAAAGGTCAATAATTGACATTCTCTATTCGGAATACGGAAATAATGTTGCCTAGTAATTGAGCGTTTACAGTAAAATTGAACACTTAGGGCGCATTTTTGAGAACGTTAAAAAGAATCGAAGAAATTCGCAGCTTTAAAAGCATGCACATTGTCTGTGGATTTATCTATCAGGAAATCTTAGGTCATGAGTTTGGCATAAATTCCATCTTAGCTATCATTTCTACTCTGATGACACCCAAGTTTATGGCTCATCAACACCTGATACTGTTGAAGATCTGTTACAGAGGGCAGGGTCATGTTTATCATCTGTTAAGAATTGGATGAATGAAAACAAATTGATGCTTAATGAAGACAAGACTGAGGCAATTCTGGTTGGCAGTGCAAGAAGCATCAAAGGCGTAAGCACAAAAAATATTTGTCTTAGTGGAAAAAATGTGTCACTTACAAAATCAGTCAAAAACCTAGGTGTTTATTTAGACTCTACCTTATCCATGAAAGCACAGGTCAACCATCTCCTCAAAAATGTTTATTTTGAAATAAGGAAACTTGGCCAAATAAGAAACCTTTTATCTACAAAAACAACAGAAATTCTGGTAAATTCCCTTATTTTATCCAAATTGGACTACTGTAACTCACTTTTAACAGGAATTTCCATGGACAAACTTAAAAAACTCCAAGTTGCACAGAACAACGCTGCTCGTTTGATTCTCAGGAAAAAGAGAAGGGATTCAGCTACGCCAATGCTTGCTTCGTTGCACTGGCTGCCAATTGAACAGCGTATTCTATACAAAGTGGCATTGCTATGTCACAAATGTGTCTACAATAATGCACCACCTTATCTGTGTGACCTGTTGGTCCCCTATGCACCATCTCGCACTCTACGGTCTTCAGTAGACACCAAACAGCTGAAAATTCCTAAAGTTTCCATGAAAACTATGGGTGAAAGATCCTTCTCATATTGTGGCCCCCAAATATGGAACTCATTGCCTCTTTCTCTCAGAGAAATTGAGAACCCCAATACATTTAAGAAACATCTCAAGAGCCATTTTTTCACTCCATAGAATCCAGATTGCCTGTAAAATATATTATGTGTATGTGTGTTTATGTGTGTGTGTCTTTAAATATTATTTGTAGTAAATAAGTTCTGTAAAGCGCTTAGAGCCTGTGAAACAGGGTTAGGCGCTATATAAATGCCATTTATTATTATTATTATTATTATGAAAAAATGTGAGCTGAGATACAAAACGTGACCTCAGTGTAACAATTGGTTTTCCAGACAATTGCAGGGACTGAGGGTTTGAGTGTCTAGAGAGCAGTCAGCATTGCCTTGTACTGCCAGGTTTGCTTCTGTATAATTATAGATTTAATGCAGGTGCGAAGAAGGTCTTTGCCTGCAGATCCATGAACGAATCATTTCTGACGTGGATCAGTAGTGCGTCTTGTCCTTTCTGAAAGAGGCTAAAATGTACAACTTGATTTTAAAGCTGTTGTACTCATTTACAGAACTCTTTTCATACCCAGGCAAGCAATTTTTTTAGAAGTTTACCAGTGTGATGAAATTATAGGAAGGTATTTGGTTCCACTTATGAAATTTAGAAGCTCATTATATCAAACATAAATAAAATACGCATTTAGACCGTGAAAGGTGCAAAATGGCCGCTATCATGCCGAGGTGCAGTGAAACCCAAACTCAAACTCAACTGCTCCAACCAGTAGCCGGCTGTCCACCAATGTGTGGGGGGCAGTCACTAGTAACGACATTGAGACCTTACCCCCCCCCCCCCTTACCTGCCCACCAGACCACATCTAACAAAAGCTGAGTTCCAGCAATGACAGGCCACTTTAGCACTTTGTCCAGCAGACAGCTGTGTACATGTGGGACATGGTGAACCGCTTGATCCACCCAAACATTGGCCGCTGGTGTCACACGGGGTCTTTTGGGGGGGGGGGGGTGGATGTGGGGCGGGGGGGGGGGTTGGATGGGGTAGATAGGTCATCTCACGTGAGTGCATTGGATGGGGTAGATAGGTCATCTCACGTGAGTGCATTGGATGGGGTAGATAGGTCATCTCACGTGAGTGCATTGGATGGGGTAGATAGGTCATCTCACGTGAGTGCATTGGATGGGGTAGATAGGTCATCTCACGTGAGTGCATTGGATGGGCAGATCATCCTGTGTATCTTCTGGCGTCTGTGTGCTTGGGGATGGGGTAATAGAAAAATGGCTGTGTCTACAGGGCAATTAAAAAATGTATACGCGCTTTGAATATTTATTAATACAGTGTCAATTAAGATACAACAGAGATTTATAATTCAAATGAAAGAGGGCACAATGCGTGTACTTATCTGAGCTGTCGCGTATCTTCAAACTGATAGCGGTTCTGGTCCAGACACAGATAACCACGCAGTTCAATAGATTTGCAGGCAACACTCAGCTGGCCATTGGTTGTATATCAATGGTGTTAGAGGGGCGCACTCTACTTACAAAACCAAAGAGAGAAAATACTGAGTTGTGTTCATTGTTCAGTAATGGACTATAATGTAAAATACTACTATTTGCCCCCCACCCCCACCCCCCTCCCCCAATAACAGCCCTTTGGATTCTTTATATTTTGTCTGTTTATTTGCCAGTGTTGTTAGTTGATTATATATGGTGTTCACTGGGCAGGGAAAGGCGACAGGCACAGATGGACCACTGGGGATAAGACATATGTTAGAGTATTAGAACGGAAATAACTGTACTCATAGGCGAACAAATTGTGTCAATGAGAGTAAGAGGATTGGACAGGTGGATATATGGGTGGGTTGACGAATGGATGGATGGTTGAAGAGTTGGATAGATGAATGGATGGATGGATGGTTGGATAGAGAGATGGATAGATGCGTGGGTTGACGACTGGATGGGTGGATGTGTAGGCGAGTGGAGGATGGATGGATGGAGGGAGGGCTGGATGGATGGATGGATAGATGGATAGATGTGTGTGATAGACGAATGGATGGATGGTTGAATACTTGGATAGATGAATAGATGGAAGGATGGTTGGGTGGATAGATGGATAGATGGATTGGTTGATGAATGGATGAATGGATGAGTAGAAATATGGAGGATACAACATCCTGATGTTGGTGATGCTTGCAGTGATGGTGAATAATTTCAATAAATGATGATGGTGAAGGTGTTGCTGAGCACGTGCCGGGCATGCCATTCTGGTAACGATTCGAGACGAGCAACTGCTTGAGGTAAGTGATGGTCATTTTCTGTGGTCATCTACTGCCTGGCGAGTTCTCATGGTCACTCCACACGTCTGTTGGCATTAGTGAAGCTGGTTGTCATTGCTGATTGTCACAGGCAGGCCAGACATTCTCTGTGTGTATGCATGTGTGTGTGTGTGTGTGTGTATTTTTGTGAAAGATAGGGAGAGAAAAAAAAAGAGAGATTGAAATACAGAGGGAGAGAGAGAAAGATGGAGAGGGACAGACAGACAGACGAGAGAGAAAGGGAGAGAAAGATAAACAGGGGGAGCGAATGAGAGAGAGCGCGCAGTACCGACAGAGAGACAGATAAACAAACAGAGAAAGAGAGAGAAAATGAGAGGTGGCGAAACCGAGAGACAGAAAGAGAGAGACAGAGAGACAGACAAACTCACACACATATACACAAAGAGAGAGAGAGAGAGAGAGGGAGAGAGAGAGAGAGAGGGAGAGAGACAGACAGACAGACAGACAGACAGAGAGACAGAGAGAGGGAGAGAGAGAGAAAGAGAGAGAGAGACAGAGAAAGAGAGAGAGAGAAAGAGAGAGAGAGAGTGAGAGGGAGAGAGAGAGTGAGAGAGAGAGAGAGAGAAAGAGAGAGAGACAGACAGAGAGACAGAGAGAGAGACAGACAGACAGACAGAGAGACAGAGAGACAGAGAGAGAGAGAGAGAGAGAAAGAGAGAGAGAGAGAGAGAGAGAGAGAGAGAGAGAGAAAGAGAGAGAAAAATATTCTACGACTCTGAAAACTGTTGGGAAGCCCAAACTCACTTATTTTCTGATGTTTTTGCCTTTCGTCTGAGTGTCCCCAGCCGAGTGGTGGGCAGCCAATGGTCACTCCATCACCCTGGTCACTCGCTCACGTAGGTCATTCAATCATGCAGCACTAATGTCCAGGAGCGGTTTCTACAGTACTCAACTGATAGCTATAATTTGCTCTCCAGCGGGCACTGTAGTATTCTATTACCACACACAGACGCTGACATTCACTTTCTTCTCTTTTATTTTTACTTTTAAAAACACTATTCTAAAACCCATTCATATATGAGCGGAGGTTATACTAATGGTTTATTTAGTGTAAGTGTGAAACATGGAGTTGAAAAGACAGAGCAGAATGCAAGAGACGCATTTCCGACACTTACAACCAATTGGCAAGATTCAGTGAGCACATTCCAGAGGACACATTCATATCTCGTGATGTCCAATTCGTAACATGTTGTCAGCACCCTCTGGCGACCTAAGAGTTGAACTATTGGCGAATTTCCGCGGATTGTTCCTTTGCTCGCGCCTAATCACATGTTCGCAAATGGAATATTTAGTCCGCAACAATATTTCAATTCTTTGTGAGGAAGTTCAATAAAATTTACCAGTAATGTTCGGACTCTGTTCATAGAAGAAAGTTGTACATTTGTATGATAGAATGTCCCTCATGCCCCCTCCGTATGGACACTTTTCTCTGAGCTCCAATTCAATATGTTCCGATACACCCCCCTCCCCCCTCACCCCCTCAGTGCTAGTCCCTCAGTGGTCAAGCCCTCCATCTTGTGTCAGTGCTCGGGGAGTCGCGAATTTGAACGTGGCATCCCGTGATTTCACAGTGTCTTCCAAACCCCTAAGACTGAAGAGCTCCACTGTGGCGTGACATCGATCTACTCAGGGCCCACAACTCATCCTTCACTTCCGGCTGGCTGACGTCCCTCTGTGTGTCAGTGCCAGATAACTCATGGTTGTTTGACCAGGCACTGTGAATCCAATTGTGTGCTTACCCGTGTGTTTGCTCTGACGTCCTGTCAGCCGGCGTAGAATCCTGGCGGTATGAAGACAAATTACACACCAGGTACAATGAGTAGGCTACTACTGTGGTGACGTCATTAGGCTACTTCAGTGGTGACGTCATTATGCTACTTCAGTGTGACGTCATTAGGCTACTTCAGTGGTGACGTCATTATGCTACTTCAGTGGTGACGTCATTGGGCTACTTCAGTGGTGACGTCATTATGCTACTTCAGTGTGACGTCATTAGGCTACTTCAGTGGTGACGTCATCAGTCTACTACAGTGGTGACGTCATTAGGCTACTACAGAGGTGACGTCATTAGGCTACTTCAGTGGTGACGTCATCAGGCTACTTCAGTGGTGACGTCATTAGGCTACCTCAGTGGCGACGTCATTAGGCTACTTCAGCGGTGACGTCATTAAGCTGGGGACACCTAGAACGGAGAAAATTGCCCAATCTTTCTGAGATCTCCCCCCCCCCCTCCCCCCACCCCACCCCCTCCCTTTTTCCAGCAGAGTACGTATTCCATGAGCCTCCTATGAAGACGACATACAACAACGACGCCATGTTACACCATGCATGATCGATATTTTGTTTACATTTCAAAGTAAATTTTCGGTAAATGTTGTTCCTGTAAACATCTCATTCCACGACCACTACACCCACACAGCCCGAAGGGAAAATCTGGTTATTTGCATGCAATTTCTGATATAGGTTTTAATCACAAAAAAAAACTTTGTGTCGTTTCAAATGTTACACATATTTTTTTGGAAACTGTTTTAATTTTTTAAGAAAATGTTAGTCAATCGTGCAAGGAGCGGGCTATTTGATTCGTTTACACAAGGACAAGACTGTTTTTGTATTACTATGCCAAAGCACAAAAAAAGAAAATTCTCAGGAGAGAAACAAAGGAGAATTAAAGGTAATAAAATATCCAAAAAAAAAGCACAAAAAAATAGTGGAATGTGCACCATTTACATTTACATTTGCATTGTATTTTTCTCGCAAGGAACAGAATAATTTATATTTTCCCTGCTTTGTGCATAACGAAAATTTCATGTAGAGACGAGCTAGAATTTTCGTCCCACCGCCTTTAACCTTTTCACGTCGACAGTTCGAGTCTCAAACTGCCCCCAAATCGTGGGTCTACAGGGAGTAATTACTGCGAATTAAGAGCGTTCAGAAAGCAGATGAAAATTGCCTTGGGAAAATGTTAACTTTTGCATGCACGTCCAATTCCCTTGAACCATTGTAAAAAAGAATAAAAAATATCCGTTTTACTGCACTATACCACGCACATCTGCCAGGTTTGTTTTTTAAAGTCTTTATTACCATTAGTGAGGAAAAACAAATAATGTAATTGTAACACGTATTTGGCCATATAGATAGACGGAAATCGGATTAATGCATCAACCTAATACACGCAACTGAAATGTGAAAATATACTACTGAGCCACTACTGACTGCTTTAACTTTTCAAACCTAACAATAATATGTTTTTCTGCAGATTACCAGAAGTATGTCACTGTTTCATGCTTGGAGAGAATGAATTTTAGTATGTATCAAAGTCCCAACAATTAAAAACAAAAACAAAAAACAACCAAACAAACAAATTACCAAAAGACTACTGGAGTTTATGAAATTCATCGTAGAGAAGCTGCAACTGGAGCAAACCTTGCCTTTATCCAATTTGTCCTAATACGTTCCTTTTTAAACAACAGGTTATATCCCCTGCCGCTGCTGAGCTCTCAAATCCTATCAGGGATGAATTTCGCTGACAGACCCTGAGCTAAACTTAATCTCCTCTTGTCGGATGTATTTGTCAGCCATATCTGAATGTTGGGTGCCGCCTTTTCTTGTATTTCTTAAGATGTGAAATTGGTGAATGATTTGAACAGTTATGTTTTATCTTGCTTTCTTTCTGGCAAATGTATTGACCTTGTATAATTTTAAAACTTTCACGCCACGCTTCTGCCTAGAAAATAAATAAATGAAAAAGACAAAAGAAAGAAAAAAATGATGAATAAACAAACGAACAGTAAATGAATAGATAAATAAATGGAAGCGCGTGACAGTGCATATCCGTACAACGCACACAATTCGATGACGTAGAACACATACCGTAATACTATATTTCTGACCGTGTTAATTTGCATAGTTTTTAAAAATATGAATCGGCTTAGTAGTAAAACAATCCGACTTCTGCTCAGAGATTGCGTGATCTGCGCTAATAATATACTTGAGTGCACGTCGATCACTAATGGCTACCCCAACGCCTTTTCGCCTGATTAGTCAATCTGACTACCGCCCATTGATACAAACTGACTAGACCCTCACGCCCCCAGGTCTATCTGACTCTTCCATGTGTTGTCATTCGTGAACACCATACCAAGTTTTGTTTCAGCAAACCTTCACCAGTCGCCCTTTTTGGTCAACATGTTGTACAGATATAGAGTCTACACTTCCTGAATAAATAGATGGATAAATGAATAAGAAAAGAAAACAAAAAAACATCACTGCACAACAAGGGGAGGGAAGCGTCAACAGAAAGTTGCTTCATTGTGAACAGTTGTCTCCCTTGGCAAAAGCCACCACTATCCATGCACCACCAATAGACCTTCAAACCTGTAGACACACGTAATAAATATGACAATTATTGCTATTGTGACAGTTAGAGAAGGGGGCGCGTGGGCACAGAATAAGAGAAAATAATTGAGTTTGCTGTTTGTGCTGATTATTTTGATGAAGGAGATGATGAGAGAGGTCAAACTACCAATGTTCGTATTGATGCTTGAGTAGTTTTGTTGATGTAAACACTATCATTATCATGCAGACTTGATTACTGTAATTCTCAATATTATACGGGTTTCCAAATAACAAAATAAATAGGTTGCAAGGAGTGCAGAATAGCGCTACTCGATTAGATGTGCAAAAACGTAGATAGAAACGATGTTACATCCTGGCATGAACACTTGCATTGGGTTGCCATGGAGAACAGAATAGAGTACAAAAACACCACCCTTTGTTAGGGGGCAATGTATAATGAAATGACACATTACACCAAGGAATTTTTAAGACCTTTGACACCATCTAGAGAAACCTATGATTGTCCTCGTCCTACACCAAAAGTCTATATAAATCATTTGGACAAATATCTTTCAGCCATCAAAGACAAACATTTTTGAACCAGTGACCATTATATGCCCGCCAAAGAACGACAAATAATAAATCATGATTAATTCTGAAAAAAAAAAAAAAATGAAAACTTGCCTGCTTACTATCTAGGGGTCTCAGCTTTGTCGGCAGACAAAAGCTGCACAGAACAGTACTGACGAAAGTTACTATTTTTAAATGGTTTCGCGTTTTATGTGAAATAGAAACAGAATAATATCGGAATGTAAATAATTGAACTCATTAGATGAAATACTTTTGTGTAATTTTTTTTTATGGTACCTGGGGAGACGCATTGACCAATCACGGTTGTGGGAGGCATAAGAGACACCGTCAACACTGGGGAACTTTGGCTTTCAGTGGTAGAGAGGCATTTCCCTGTAGTCACTTCCAATCAATAGCAGATCTATCTATCTATCTATCTATCTATCTATCTATCTATCTATCTATCTATCTATCTATCTATCTATCTATCTATCTATCTATCTATCTATCTATCTATCTATCTATCTATCTGTCTATCTATCTATTTATCTATCTATCTATCTATCTGTCTATCTATCTAATCTATCTATCTATCTATCTATCTATCTATCTATCTATCTAATCTATCTAATCTATCTTATCTATCTATCTATCTATCTATCTATCTATCTATCTATCATCCATCCATCCATCCATCTATTTACCTATCAGTATAGTTGTGGCTGTCGCATAATACATAATGCATTTCCGTGAACAAAAGGTTTCCCATTTTACCTTTGAGTTGACCTCCACTGATCACAGCCTCTCCACCCCCCCCCACCCCCACCCTCCTCCCCCACTCAACTCACCCACACAACAGACATACCTTTCCCTATCACCTCCGTGTCTCTAACGCACACACATAAACCAATAACCCACAACAGATTTTCACACAAAATTATTCTGCTACTCAATTTTTATATCTACCCTGGGTGGCTGTCAGTCTTGGCCGTGATTGGGGGCTTCAAAATGATAAGCTGAAAAAAAAAGGGAAGAGAGAGAGAGAGAGACGGACAGGCAACCGGATAGAGAGACCGCCGGAGTTGGGAGAGAGAGAGAGACGGACAGGCAACCGGATAGAGAGACCGCCGGAGTTGGGAGAGAGAGAGAGACGGACAGGCAACCGGATAGAGAGACCGCCGGAGTTGGGAGAGAGAGAGAGACGGGCAGGCAACCGGATAGAGAGACCGCCGGAGTTGGGAGAGAGAGAGAGACGGGCAGGCAACCGGATAGAGAGACCGCCGGAGTTGGGAATGAAGAATCAGGTAGAACAATAAATTCAAAAGAAGATACGGAAATTTTACAGAAAGATTTGGACAGCCTACAAGAATGGGAGAGGGACTGGCGTATGGAATTCCACCCCAATCAATGCCAAGTCCTGAGAATTTCAAATAAACATCACAACATCACCTCGGACTACTTTATACATGGCGAGAAATTGAGTGAAACACATGAGGCTAAATATTTAGGAGTTACATTGGACAGAAAACTTACATGGAACCAACATATTAATAGCACATGTAACAAAGCAAACGGTATACTAGCATTTCTGAAAAGGAACATCTCTAACTGTGATAGGAAAGTAAAAGAAAAATGCTATAACACCTTCGTGAGGCCCTCCCTAGAGTATGGCTGCATGGTCTGGGACCCCCACTGTCGAATAAATATAGAACAACTGGAAAGGGTCCAGAGGAGAGCTGCTCGCTTTGTGACAAATGAGTATACTAGAAGTAGTAGTGTCAATAAAATGATGAGAGACCTCGAGTGGACACCACTAGAAGAAAGAAGAGCAAAAAACAAAGTAAAACTATTTTACAAGGGCAGGGAAGGAAATACTAATATCCCATTGAACCACCTCACCATTAACACCAGAGGCAACAGAAAGAATAACATAAAATATAACATCCCAAGCTCACGGATTAACAGCCATCTTTACTCTTTTTACCCTAGTGTCATCAGGATGTGGAACAACCTCCCGGCAGAAGTCCAAAAACTATCGTCTGCAACGGCTTTTGGCAATGAATTGAAGAACATAATTATCCGTTGCAGCTACCATTGTATTTAAAGTGCGGGTCTATTTTTGTGCACAATCTTGGTGCCAAGAGATATTTTTAACCAGAGATATGTATATAACAAAAGAATTTACACAACGATATATTTTAAATGGTCTTAATATATATGCTGTTTTAGCCTGTTTTAGCCTCAGAGCAGTGGCGTCGAGTCGCACATGATGCAGTTGAGGAATCGTCTGAGTAAATAGACGAATCAACTCCATGAGAAGAAGAAGAAGAAGAAGGTTTAGAGTAGAAGCTGGAGGGAAGAATTATTTATTGATGACTCGACAGTCCCAAGTGTGTGAGGCGGGGAATGAGTGGTGAGTGGCGTGGGCCAGGGAGTGAGTGTTGAGTGGGGTGGGCCAGGGAGTGTGAGTGGTGAACGGGGTGAGGGATGGAGGACCCAGAGCTTTAAATACTGGCTGTGTGGGTGGGGGGGGGGGGAGGAAAGCGACAGACAAATAAAACACTGGCCTGATTGGAAGATGGTACAGATCGACAAAGAGACAAACAGTTGTAATATAGACAGATAGACGGATATTCATCTAAAAGAAATCTGCCCAGCCACGCGCTTGGCTCGTTGATGCTACAGAAACAAATCTAGTTGGAGAGTTCCAGTCTGTTTGCTGTGACGTCACACAGACAAAAATGTCTGAATGTTTAGGGCGTTCGTTTGTCCATGTCGACCCAGTGATGCTTCAGATAGTTGGAAAAAAAAACGTCAGACACGATTCTGTTCCCTAGAGATAGCTTTCACTAGAGAACGAGCCCTCAACACCCCGCCAATCAAAGGCAGGGAATACACACTGTTTGAGGATTTTGATGTGGATTAAATAGTGACAGGGTAAGACAGGCGTAATTAATGCCCTGAATCCGTTGTTCTCTCTCCAAGCTAGTAACCCCCTTCCCCCCTCCCACCTTATCTCTCTCTCTCTCCTCTCTCTCTCTTTCTCTCTCTGGAAAAGCTGAAAACAACTCAATGACTTCTCTATTCCCCATTCGGATTCAAGTTTTACAATCTATCTTCACTGAAGAGTTTCACTCTCCGTAATCTCGCTGTCGAAAAAAGGTTCAGTTTTTACAAAGTGATAATGAAACGCGACGTCCTTTCATAAATTGATGTCCTGTATCTAAATCTGTCATCATTGGCAACCAAAATTTACGCTAACCCGGACCAGATAAAAAGATCGTTGTTGGTCAAATCTGATGCGTTTTGTGTCAGAGATTCCGGGGACCAACCTGCCTGGACACGAGGCCTGAATGACATCAGTCACAGTCATATGATTGAGATCTTGTTGTCTTCCATCGTGAACTACCACACAACTGACCACAACACCGGTAGTCTCCACAAGTAGTGGGCAGTAAACTAAGGTCAGCATTAACCGATTTTGGTCGGCCAACTAATTGGATGGTGACTGGACGACAGTATTATTGGTTTCATTGAGATCGCACTGATTGCCTTGGGTGGGCGGTGTCGATGAAACAAAGTGTCGTGACGTCATCCTCCAACTAGTTGGGTGACCAAACCGCCTGGCGGACGTCAGTGCTAACACACTGTGCGAGTGACACATGCAGCTGCCCATCCGCCAAACGTCCAACTAGTAGCGTCAAGTCGCCGGGACTAAACCGTCTGTACACAGCAGATTGTAACCTTTCATTTCCTCTTACACCTACACTCCAGAGAATTACTCGCACTTCTCATCATTGTGATTACTGCAGGATCGATGCTACATTCATGTCCAATGATTTTCTGGGTTATTTCCGGCCTCCCTCTGCCCCTCCCCGTCCCTCTTTCACCCTCAAGACCCCAAATCCTAAATAATGTAACAGCTTATTTCCACTATAGTTTCGTCCTGACAGGATCCCCGCCGATCCCAAGGGTGAGTTCATAACCTGTATATCTGTCCACACGTGTGTCTGTTTGTGTGGCTGTCTGTGTATGAGCCGATTGAACTAAAGACCATCCAGCACACAAAACCGCCTACAGATTGTTTTCATTGACAAGCTGAGAATGCCGTCTAGGGGCTGTGGCGGCTCACATGTCCTGTCTTTCTAACATTTGCATACAGTTTGGGGCCACCCACGAAGTATGCCCTCTTGGAGTCGGAGAGGAGGAGCCAGCCAATACGCCTACGCCAGTCCGACGTAGATTTATATAGGATTTCTGTAGGGTTGGTAGATTACCGTAGGTTCGGGTTCCCTACATCATATTAAAGTTGGCGTGAGTTGTAACCAGCAGATCTACATAGCAACGATGTCATTCCCATAGGCCAACGAGGTCGCTCCTACATCTGGGATTTTCATGGGGTTGTCGGCTGGGAGGTTGTTCCTGAGGTACACGCTTTTGGATGGGGGGGGGGGGGGGGTGGAGGGAGTGCATGCACTTTCCAATTCTGGCAATGAATTAAGAAAAAAAACTCTTTAAAAAACATAAAATGAAGTTGTTCAATTACATAAACTTCAATCAAATACTTTTTCTAATGTCACAGTCCGAACAAACTGTTACCTGCAATGTTAACACTTCCAGGTCTTATCATGGATTTTATCATTCTAATGGCCCAACCTTGCCTTTTTTATGTCGGTGGGGTGGGGGTGGGGGGGGGGGGGCTGTGAATCAAGACACATGAATGGCAAAGGGACCAAAAGCTCCCAATAGACTACCATTGCCTTGTCAATCCGAACTAAAATCGTAAAGGATTGGTAGACTTACCGTTGGAGTGGATTCCCTTCATCAAGCAAATGTCTGCGCGATGTCGTAAGCAGCGGATCTACGTAGGAATGACGTAAATCCTAAGAGTAAACTTGACTGTCGTTCCTAGATGTCAGATTTCCGTAAAGTTGCTTGCTGTCTACGAGGTTCAAGGCCGGCTCTCCTTATGTATTTTCTGTGCCTCCTGCAGTCCAAGCGAGCAAAATCTGTTTGAAAACTTTGCGTTTGTGTGCAGATCATCATAGAAAGCAATGGCAATAACTTAGGGATTGATTGTCGTGTACTTAAATATATTTTATTTCTGCCTGCAGCCAGTCTTAATTCATTAACCTATCCAGTGGCACAGGTTGACCGCGACCCTTTTCTGAATGTCAGGGTGAGAGTCAAAACAGATTGGATGTACACGGAGAAAGGGGCGATATAAAAGAGTGAATTGATCCGGAAAGTTCTCTGTACAATTCACTCCCCCCCCCCTCCCCATCACAGGAAGAAGTCACTTCCATACCCCCCACCCCCCCCAACCCCCAACCCCACTCCCAACCAGGGTAGGGACTTAATGGATGGCCCCCTAGAAAGTTTTACCGTATTTGAAAAGCTGGTCTCAAGAATTGTTTTCCAGCTGAAAGCTTCACCGACCAGTTCACACAATGACGATATCAGATTTCTAGTTCGTTTCACTGTGTGTGTGTGAGAGAGAGAGAGAGAGAGAGAGAGAGAGAGATACGGGGATGGGTGGGGTAGGTGATTAGTGGGGTGAAGGTCACACTGCCATCTCCTCATCAGCTAAAGCTGCCAC
Source organism: Onchidella celtica (assembly GCA_963931925.1). Lineage (NCBI taxonomy): Eukaryota > Metazoa > Mollusca > Gastropoda > Systellommatophora > Onchidiidae > Onchidella > Onchidella celtica. Next base: position 73,857,290 of record OZ007570.1, on the reverse strand, counting down.
ACCATCCAGTATGCTGAAAGTTCATTAAAATGTGATGCCCTCCTTTAGAAGATTTTTCACACGATACTTTTGTTTTGAAATTCAGGGTTGACAACTCTGAGCTAGATCATTCGGTGCTGACAGCCTCAGGCTAGTGACGTCATCTCACCTGTATGCATTTGCTGCCAGAAAGCTTCAGTTTAAACGACTGCTATGGCAGTTTATGGGTTATGTATCAAGGCTGGCTGGAAACCCGTTGGAAGCCAAAGCTGTAGAACAGGGCTAGGTGACTCTCTACTGGTGTGTTTCAGCAGAGAGTATGTCATTTGTTTTTGTATGTATTGGAAGAAATCAGTACTGGTCAATTTGCACTGCGAGACACTGGAGGCTCAACGAAACCATTGTTCGCATAGAGAGTATAATAGGTCGCTGCAGTAAACAATACCCGTTTGTACATTCCCACGGGGAGTAAGAACTTACAAGCGGCTCTTAATAGTTTCATTAACCCCAAAAATACGTACAGACAACAACAAATAGGTATGCACATTGTCTTTGGGGAAGACGGTCTCTTTCAATTCATGTTACCGCCGTGACCTAGTTTCGAGATCTCTCTCTAATAAATACTCTCTGATGTTTCATTAAACAACGTCGCGCGCGTGTCAAGTTACGAACAATTAATTGCATCAAAAATGGCGCAGGTTAGTCAAAATTGATGACGTATTCCTGCCTTGTGTCGTCTCTCCCAGTATCTCTATTGTGTGGGGATTTCTGTTGGTGTATTTCAGTTACCCCACCCAAAAATTGTCATGTTGGCAGCGCGGCATTCCCGCCCCCAAGATCACGTCTGACAAGCATGTGCAACCACACAGATTTAGCTGTGCTCCAAAAAGATGAATTGAAACTCGTAGTGGAGCGAAACGTAGTTATTATCCTGGTCATGGAACTTCCGGTCAAAGACGACATAAAATTCAACATTCGGCAGGAGTGCAAGTTTTGTGACGTCAGCTGAAATGGGGTGACTCTAACGGACTGATGATCCTTGCAGATGAATTGCCCTAGCAATGAGCACGTGACTGAAGAGATGGCCTTCTTGCACAATGAACATTTGAGGCACCTGACAGATGAACAGTGACATGAAGATGGAAGGGACATGTCTTTAAGAAAAAAATAATGCTATAACTTCTCTAGCTATATGGAAGAGCACTTAATAAATGTATCATCAACAGTTTGTAAAATGTTGTAATTCTTTAAGTTACGACCTGTCATTAATTTTTAACTATTACACGGATCTCAAGTGATCTACAAACTCCGACACCCGGAAATGTGTATGTGTGTGTGTGAGAGAGAGAGAAAACTTCATTGTCAGTGTGTCAATCTAACTGATGGCAGCTCATCCAGACTGGCAGATCCACCCACACCCACCACCACCCACTTACACACACACACTCACACACTCACCCAAGGCTGCCAGACACCCCCCCCCCCTCAAACTCCCCCCCTTCCCCCAACTCCCCGCCCCGACCACCACCAGAGCTCCAGCTTGTCCTCAGATATCTCGTGATGTCTGTCTTTCACAACTCTCTTCATGAGGAGGAGTGTTGGGGCAGGGGGGACAGGGCAGAAAAGGGGAGGGGGTAGTGCGTAGGGGGAGGGGGGGTGGCTGATGGAGCACCAAGGGGCACAACTCTGCTGCATCAGGTAAAGTAAACAACCCGGGTCAGCTCCCCTGTGAGTGCTACAAGTGACGCGCTCAAGCGTGAAATGCAGCGCTGATAATAGGATAATCAAGCCTTCAAAAATGCATAGACTGGGATTAGATTTGGTGAGATGCGGTATTGAACACTAGACATTCACCGAGCCGGGAGCTGAGGGTTTGGTTTTCTTTTGGGTGGGGTTGGGGTTGGGCAAGAGACATTGACAGATCTTAGTTGAGTGTGTAGACAGTACTTGGGGGGGGGGGGCGGCATGAGGGAAATACACACACCCACACACACACATACACACACTCACAAACTGCATATTGCAACATGAATTGCTGCACTTAAACCCAGACGAATAGAAAAAGACAATTCGGCCTGGCATGACGTCTGGTCGGGCTCCCAGATAAAGAGATTTAGAAGGAACAAACAGAATAGCTTAGATTACACCCGGGCTTACACAAATAATATGTCTTCTTTAACATCTTGATTCACGTTAGTTTATACATTGTGGCGGTGCAAAGTGTGGCGAATCTACTGAAAGATGATAATTATGGTGAGAAGAAACTCTGTTTTTATTGACAAAATTTTAATCTTTTGTGGCGTGAGCATTTCATCAAGGTGCAATTTGATCCTTTTTTGTTGGTTGCTTCACACTACAGCTGGAACATGACAGTTTAAAAAATTTATCGGACTAATTTTCTTAACTGTCAACTGGTCTAAACTAGTCGCTTTTCTGTCAATCTACCATGATTGTTCAGGTTTCAGGTTATCTGTTTAAAAATGTGACTGTCAGACACAGCCATCTTTTTCTGACTCCTCTTGAAAAAGAAACAGATTGAAATTTAATCTCTGGCCAGTCATATTTTCAACCCAAAAAAGCCAAAATGATAATAAAAAAAAGCAACTTTAAAACGCTAAAAATTTCCAACATTGCCGCTAAAAAGAAAACCAAACCACTAAAATTGGCCCTTATAACTACCCCGTCCCCATAAAACAACACCAACAATTCTGAAAAAAAAAGAACCAGTAAAAAAATAAAAAAACACCAACAACTAAACTGCAACACACTGCAGCAAGTGTGGGGAATCTCAATGTATAAAAAGGATAATTCTGCAATGGTGAAGGAGAGCCAATGTCACGGTGTCACAGTTTTCTGGGAAGCTGAAGTGGAGAAAGAATCATGTTAGGGACGCGTGGTCTAACGACAAAACCAAATAGGGAAAATACTGAGTGGTGTTCACAATTCAGCAAATGTCTTAGATCTATCAATAAACTAGGACGCGCCCCTTACCACAGCGCCACACAGAGAAATGAGTGAGTGGAGTTGACTGTACAGCTAGAGCTTCACTATTCGGCTCCGCATGGAAACTGGCCCGACCGGGCTACTTTTTGAAGACATTAATGGTCAAATACCGTCACAGTCATTCCACAATTGGCTAAGTCATGTTTTTGGTCTTTTTTGAAAATCAAAGGAAACTGTTAACTTCGAACGTAACGGTAGGTGCAGTTAGGGCAGCGTGGTATTTTACATAGAAAGCTGTAGCTGAAAAGTGGACACAGCTCTGTATTTTCTATATTTGGCTTTGTCATTAGTCTACGCCCCCCTAACAACAATCCAAAATGGTGAGAGTGGGTTTTCTTGTAAAAATCTCATAAGTTAAGGAAAAAAAACAGTGTGATTGTTGAACGATGCCAAGTGCGTGTCTATTTCATCTCAAAAAAAAAAAAAACTGACTGTGAGGATATTTTGCCAAGCTTGCCGGAAAAACCGCCGGCTCAATAATGGCTCATTTTGCTCAAACACAAAGGGCCGTAATAATATAGGTGGCGCTCCACAAGTGGAGGTGGCGCTTTCAAGCACTTTCGCTTTATCCAACTCGATGTTATCAATATGGCGAACGTTGCAAGTAGGATTTATTTAAATCTGTTTGGATTCTTGAGCATGATTAGATCAACATTAGGTGCAGCTATGGTGTTTTCTTGCCTTATGGTGCAAATTACTGCTTACACCGTGCATATCTTTATTTAAAAAAATGTGTTTATCATGTGATTTTAGGTATCAGCCATTATCTCATTAAATGAGCTTATGGATCACATTCCCATGCAAAGTGATTTCTTGATTGTAGAGTCGGAGTTGTAGCCCTATGTATCTGAAACTGAAATACTTTTTAAAAAAAAATTCTGTTTTATGCTTGCAATTCCCCGATAACCTGTCACCTTTCTATACTCTAATCCTGATTGGCAGTGAAATAAATTATACTCCCGTGAACAGTGGGTGTGTTTTCTTAGTGTTTACTATGAAAACTTGTTTTATGTTGTGATTTGTATGATTGATCCGACTTAAACGTTAACCAATTACTTAAAGTGATATTGATATTAACGAAACATATTTACTGACAGAAGCAATAATATAATACAAACAAATTTAATTAGGTGGGAAATCTGAAACCAGGCAGGGATTGAGATTAAAAGTAGGTACTCAAAACTGATTTTGGAAAGTCGCTGTATAGACACTTAAATTAAGTTTTCCAATTGAAAGAACTCACTTTCCTAAGAATTTTGATAACAAATTTGTCTCTGTATCTCAATATTTGGCAAAGTTATGATCATCTGAATTTTCATGAAACACCACCGGTGTGTAATTATCACTGTAAACATGCCAAACTGTAAACACATTCTATTTAATACAGACTACAAGCCTAAATTTTTTCAAGGGTTTAAATTATTAATTAGTGGTCTTTTATTTGAATCAAAAATGCCTCCACATTAAATTTCACTTTTTGACAAGGGGGACAAAAATGTAAAAATTTATCAGTTTTCACTGTCATTATAAAAATCAACAGATTGACTTGCAGAAGAAAGAAACACATCATTGTGTTGGTTATTCGAAGGCCTATTCACAGAAGGATAAACGGAATGGTTATTTTCAAAATCAACAACCATATTGAAGCTTAATTTAGGAGCAAAAAATGCGTAATTTCGCAAATTTTAAAACTCCATATAAACATAAAATCGACACATACAACAAATGACTTTCCGTAGCCCATGCAAAAATATACCAAAATAAAGGTGAGTTATTCAATGTAATCCAAATATCAGTAAATTGTAATTTTGAGTCTGTGTGATCAGATCCATCTTGAAACCATATATGGGTGTTACTCAGCTCCCGCAGATCAGCGATTTTGGCCGTTAAAATGTCCGATAGTGACTACTTTGGGCTCATAATACGTGTATTAAAGTTATAACAGTAATTTCATGGAATTAAATAATAACATTTGAAAGAGGTGTTATTTGCAATGGTATTATTGGTATGTGGCATTTTAAGTTATTTTATTTTGGCGCTGAGCTACAGAGGAATAAGAACGGATCGCGGCAGTGCCGATAACCACCGTGATTTTTGCAAAAGGGAACAATGCAATAATCTGGCATTTTGGAGAGAAAACTACAGTTTATTATGCGCAGCCGTCACTCCATGGAGCATCAGTATAGGGCAAATCAAGCGGTCACTTCCTGGATCGGCTGCTGTTTGTTTACCTCCAGTTATTGCGCGCCCCCTATCGGATTAAGGGGAAATAATTTCAGCAAAATGAGCCATTGGTCAGCCCCTACCTTGTAGTGCATCAAATTATACAGGAAGTAAGGTCTGCAACGTAATCATGAAAGGCCTTCTAACCGCCGAACACTAAATTCTACAACAAATCGCATAACGCATAGAAAGACGTAAAAGTGTAAATGGGCATGTTTTAAAAGGTCTTAAAGTTCGATAATTTAAAATAAAATTATTTTTCTTCATGCCACAACTGAATTGAACAGAAAAAAGTGTGCCGACATTTTGATCCGGAAGAAAAGAGACGTATTTTCTTCGAGTAGAATAATAATTTCGTTCTGCTCCTCAATTTACACATTAATGGTCGAAATTCAACTTTAAAAATGACATCTATGTATTCCCCGAGTCAACGAGCCAGCTAGTGGTGATAACTGCGGCAAATGAATGACACGCGAGTGTTGCATTAATTTACACAAATTACCTTCTGATTACTTTTACATTCGTCTGAATTTTGCATTATTCATACACGTATTGGGAGAGTTTGTTTTTTTCTATTTTCCTTCTTTTTGTGTGTGTGGTCAGCATTGAGCTCTACTCTTTAGCCCCAGGATGGCAAGAACATTTTGTCCTGACTTACTTAAATGACCTTTTGATGACATGCTCTGATTTTTGTGAATTTGCTCCAGATTGCTGACTTTTGCATTTACATTAATGACAGGACTCGGTACCAGTGCGTTAAAAAAAAGAAACAAAGTCAAATTCACAATAAATCTTCAAAAATAATTCAAATTATTTAGTTCCATAGCAGAAAATAAATATAACAATAAGCCATACATTTTTTTGAAACAGTTACCATTACTAAGTTTGTAGTTATTGTACTACTGTATTACATCTATGTTTATAGCAAATAGCTTGGGTCTGTGTTCAAAAGGGAATCGTGTTTGTTATATGAACTAGCTGTCCGATGTTTCTCTCTTTGCGAACTCGCTTTGTACTGGTAATATTGTGCAACGCCAGGCAAAGAAGGAAATTTCCGCTCATACTTTTCGACTGTCTTCCACCAAAATGCTCTTTCTTTTTGGCAGCTAAAAACCAAAAAATCGCAAATAAATAATAAATATCAAAGTTTGAATTTTTTCAAAAAATGGATATGTCAAGGTAAGTTATCGTAAAAAGTGTGGTAGTAAATAAATGTTCATATTTCTTTGTTTATGTAGTCAAGAAATTTCCGGTCTCACATGTTCACGCGCTAGAGCTCTAGTAGTGCATGGCAATAAAAATGGCAGAGCACTGGAAACAAACAGTACGGCTACCATGACTATTGTCTGGCAGGGCTATTTTAGGAAGAAAAATCTAACATAAATCTGGAGCTCTCTAGAGAGGGAATTATTGTAGGGGCTTCGCGTTCATTTTTTTTTAGTTGTCGATGCTGGAAAACAATGTCTTTACCACTACCTGCCTCCTGCCCACCCCACACCATCCCCACAGACACACGCACTTACACACAAACAAACATTCGCCCCTTGGCCGTACCACGAGTACCCTCCAGGCTGCAGCCAAATTCCGTTACGTATCTCAAGACGCCACGCCAAGTTACGATACCCAAGCAAAGTGTTATGTATGATTTATGATGACATTCAGACAGAATTACTCCCCGCACTCGATGTTTCCTTTAGACAACATTTCAAAAGAGACTCTGGCAATGATTCAGACTTGGAGAACAATTTTTCGTCTGTGACTTTTCTTCTTTGAAACTACTGTTTCCTTACACGTGTAAGCTCAGTAGGTCGTGCAACAAGGCCGGCTGTTCAATCTGCGCAAGGAATATCTTGGAATCTCGTTCTGGTTTTTGCATCGACTGCATGAAACGTATGATTAAATTTCCTGTCTCCCATCACTCCCGAGCAGGGTCAAGGTCATCAACTCGATAACATTCCTGGAAGACTAAAAAAAAATAAAAATGTTGAAGTTCTCGGTGATTCTATGGCAAGTTCATACCGATAAGTCGGTGACAAAAGTTAAGGTGTCATCCTGAGCTAATTGTGTTGTATCAACTTCGGTCAGTGATGTCGGTCACAGGTCAGCGTCCGTCAATGTCCACCAAAGGTCACTCGCTGTCACTATTATGGGTCAAAGGTCATCCTTGGTCAATGTCCACCAAAGGTCAATCGCTGTCATTATTATGGGTCAAAGGCCAACCTTGGTCAATGTCCACCAAAGCTAAAGCTAGGTCACGGCCATGGGGTCGAACGTCAGAGCTGGTCAGTGTCCACCAAAGGTCAAAATCCGTCACTGATATGGGTCAAAAGTCAATCTAGGTCAGAGACACAGATGGTCAGCCTCGTACTGTATTGCCTTTCAGTGATTTTATTTACGTGTTTTTTTTTTGCCAGTTACAGGACCAATGGCATTGTCCAAGGCTTCAGCTTTAGTTAATTTTAATGATGTCGATATACTTGGAGCGATTGTTACAGGTGAGGGAAAAAAAAGGGTGGGATTGGGGCTTGAGGTCAGCAGAGTTGCCAGGCATGAATGTTCGTGTAGACAAACAGAGACAGTAATGTATCAATACATCTGACAACTGAGTTTGACTCATCGATACTCAACATAACAATAGACAAGTCCAGATTGCCTGATAGAACTGCCTCACTTGGCTGTAAGAAACCAGACTTTTGGTTCTAGGTTTGACTCAGTGTCACAGTGCGTGGGACTCTAGATATACCTGGCAAGTGGAAGACGCACACATAACTGAAGCCCAAACCCCTACACCCACTCCTCCTCATACTCTCTGGGATCGTGAGCAGCTCAATCTTAGTCGCATTAGAAACGTTGCCATGACAACAATTATGTAAATAATACAATAAAGGCGTGAACATTTAAAAAAAATATTATTATAAAAACTTGTAGACTAAAAATGGAGGAAATAGGATAACATAAATAAATACAAAAAAAAATCAAACTCGGCTCGGCCATTGGATATCGATTATTTTTGTCGGCGACCATCCACGGCCTGTTTCCACCATACACCATAAACGACAACTTGCCTACAGGCCCAAACTTCAACAGGCTTTACCCAAACTCCAGCTCAGACTGTTCCCACAGTGATCTTGGCGTTGGCACACAGGCTAGGACAGGCAACTTCCAGCTGGGCTTTACTGGCAAGTTCAATGTTAGATCTTCTACGCAGACGCTGGCAAATCAGAAACTCATTTTCTATCGTGGAGTCAACCAGACTTCTTCCCGTCTCTTGAATTAAAAACACGACACTTGACTCATGCGTATGTCTGTCTGTTCTTCTGTTCCAAAGTCTGAACAGTCTGTCTTTCCAAAGGCAGACATATTTGTTTTCTGTCTGCAGACATTGCTTGTCATCGAGTCTAAGACTTAGAGTTCTTTACGTTGTAAGTTGTTTTTCTTAATGTCATTTCTCCGCGACAGATAGACAGACAAGGACGGACACAGACGAATGTTTTGTGGCCGTCTGTCATTCCCTGCCAGAAATTGTAAACGACGACAGAAATTGCTGTTGCCTGATTGTCGTCCGGCTGTCTCAGACTTCCTGCACATATTATAATCATCATACATGGCGTAGTTAGAGGGGATGTCGGTGTTTAGCAGCGAGCGTCACGAGTGTAGATTGGATGGAACGCTCGGAGAAAGCGGACAGCGAGGCTGCTGGTACATGGAAATGTCGTGTGTGTTGAGCTGACAGTTGCCGTGCCTGGAGGGTGAGCACTGGGCCCGTCGCTTGAGTAGTGGGGACGAGCGGCCCCTTGCGCGTGCTAGCGTCTCCCTGCTCCCCAGCCCTGCCCCCTCACTCACTCTTTGCCTCACTCATTCCTTGCCTCACTCTCCTCCAGCAGTGAGTAGTCATGTGATCAACCGCTCACACTTCTCACTCGCTCATTCACTCACGCACTTCTCTATTCTCTCCATCCAGTCGGCATCTACCAGGGATAAACTGGGCCTTCCCGCTGACCGGAGCAGCTCAGATGTACAAACGGGGAGTTCCTTAGGGTCGATGATGAAAAAGAGAATTTTGTCGATGTGAAGATTTCAGTGCTTGTGTCGTGTTCCCCGTCAATTGGATGTAGTACAGATAAAATGATTTTGTTTTGTGATGGTTCACTTTGCCATGCACATTTCTAATGCTGTGGGATGTGTTCTGGTGACGAAACATTGTTCCGTTCCTTAGTGGTGATGCCATGACCACATTTAATACGCGCTCAATTCTGATTTTTCCATAGATTCGTGCGCTGGAGAATGAACCTCGCCTTATAAGGTAAGAGCAACAATTATTATTTAACGCTTTCTTTTTTGACCAACTTTATCTATTCATTTATCCATGTTTATGTAGGCCTAACGGTAATTTATTTATATTTTAATTTGTTTTTAAATTATTTATTTATTTACTTATCAATTATAAGATAGTATTACCTAGGGACAGTTTACAGGTGTAGGTGAATGGAAAACAAAACAAAAAAAAAACAAGTTATGGTCACTGTTGATCTATATTTTCTCTGTTTGGTTTCATTTAGCAACTTACTGTCCCTACTGAAGAACTTCCTGTTTGTGATTCTGTTCGGTGTCATCAGCCTGAGATGTCATGGTGGCATTGACATATTGGCTATATCAATTCCATGAATATCATGAAAACTGTAATATATTTTGTTATACAACGACTAATTAAATTTTTCTATTGCTTTGTAATGGACATTATCGTCTTTCAAAGTGAATTATTGTATAGGTTTTGAAGAATTGGGGGCAATTTGAAACGAGAGAGAGGGAGAGTGAGAGAGAAACAGAGAGAGAGAGAGAGAGAGAGAGAGAGAGAGAGAGAGAGAGAGACACACACACAGACAGAGAGAGGGAGAGATAGAGAGAGAGAGAGAGAGAGCGACAGAGACGTTAGTTTGACAACTTGTAGATAATAGATGTCAGCTGTCAGTGGCAGGCATAATTATTTGGTTTTACCGCGCCAGCCACAAATTCTGTGTCACTGACAGTCTTGGGCACCAGTACTGTAGTGGCCATGTCCATGACAAAACACATCTTCAGACTTCAGTGTGACAAAAGTACTGTTACAGTTCAACTTGTTTTTTCGTACAGCGACATCTTTATTGCTGCAGGTAAAAACATGTTCCTTTAGTCAAGGGGCGCAATGAATTCTGCCGCGCCACAGACATTTGATCTCATCTTCTGGCACTCTACCTCCCATCCTTCCAATTAACGCTCGAGTAGATAGGAAAACCCGAAATGTTATGAATACCATACTTCCTTCTGGAAATTTCCCATACAGTAATTTTCAAAACTCATGATAATTGTGGACACACGTGAATCACTCTGAATAAACCTGTAATAAATCAATTACTCTGAGCAAATGTAAAGTTTACCTTGCCAAAACAAACTTGAGTACCGTACATTCAGAATGGATGAACATTTAGTTCAGTGGGTCATTTCACCGTCGGGCGCCTGCCCGTTCTGACATTGGACGCAATGATCAAAAACCCGTGCATCCCACGCTGTCTAGTGCAGCTCGTGACGTCAGCAAGTTTCTAGTTGTCATTGTTACAATGCCGACGCCATTGTAGTTCGTTGTTTGTTTTGTTTTTTTGCTGCATTTTTTTTTTTTTAAATAACTTTTAATAAGTCTGGTCTGGGCCTTGGCTTTTGTTGACTTTGCCGAGCGACTCCCGACTAGTTTGGACTGAGGCGTCACGTGGAACTAAAATAAATGATTAAAGAAGACATTTGGTAGGAGAATTTGAGCTGTAATCTCCCCTTGACACCCGGAGTTATCTGGTCTCTTCAGCTGACAAAAGCCTTTTGATTGGTTCGTTCTGCTGATCCTGAATATCAGTTGTGCTGGTTTACATGTGCAGTTTCCCTCCCCCACATACATACACACGTACACTTCCAGCCCCCTTTTTTTAACGAAGCATGACGTCGTTATTGACATGCCATCGTCTCTAGACGTCACTGAAAGAAATTGGGCATTTCAGTTTGTCTTTGCCTGTGGTCGTGAAGGTCAAAACGTGAAAGAGGGGAGGCAAGGAGGAAGGAGAGACAATAGTTTAGTCTGGAGATAAAAACTTCTGTTTTAGATTGTTTAAGCACAGCAACCACCCTCCCCCCTTCCCCCTCGCCAACCAATCACAATTGACTACCCTGGTACTGGCATCACCTTCAGCGTCATCGCCATGGTGACCAGAGACTCGAGCAGCGGTCACCAGAACAATGTCAAGGTCATTGCTGGCAACACAAACAAGCATTCACTTTAAGTGGTTGAGAAATTGAGAAATGAACGGAGAGGAGATGGATTGGGGGGGGGGGTGGGGGTTGGTTGAAGTGCTTAGGATGGAGAAGTCAGACAATGTTCCATTTGTCCAACCCCCCCCCCCCCACACGCACAATCCGGCATCCACCTCTTTCCCCAGGGACCCCCTCTCCTAATGGACGTTAATGGTCCACCACTAGAGTGTCCGTATCCCCACACTGCTGGACTGATATAAGGCTGGCAAATCTTCTCAATGCTGTTCAAACTACCGATCTTGTACATTTGGAGTCTGGGGTGACGTTGTCATCGCTGGCGTGTTTAACGCTACTGCATTTATCATGCACGTCTGTGATGTCCTTGCTGGAAAATTGTAAGCACTTGTCAAACAGGCAGGAATAATGGGTTGCTTAAACAGTTCTCATGTTTTCAGCATCATTGCAGCTTCATGGTGTGCTTTTTGGGCTTTTTATTTCAATATTTAATGGATGGACCTATTACATGACAGTACCATTTTTGTCTTTGACGGCCCCTTGTTACAATGAATTGCACAAGAGAGTGACCATAATATGCTACGACTTGCCCTCGCCCTCGCTGGTCGCACACGGACATGACATTAATTCTGTGTGAGTGTTTGTTGTTCCAGCGTTGTTGAGGTAGATGGACTGGGCAGGATGCACATGGGTGTACTTGTACACCTGACCGTTTGTCCTCTTTAGACCAGCTGTGGCAAACAGAAAAAGTTGAATGTAGCAACGCTCCGCGTAAGAAATAATACTGAAAGATATGATAGAACGGAAAAAGAAAATAGAATAAAAAATTCAGTGTGTCAAAATGAAAAAAAAAAGAACAGTAAAGAACAGAACAACACAAGAGGTATCGCGACCAGTGATAGAAAATCTGTGGAGTGGCAGGAAGGCTTGAAGCAAAGACTGGCAAAAAGTCAGGGTAGCCAGAGGGACCCAATGGATGTCAAAAGTGTCTTGGGAAATCAAGAGGTCTCTAAAATTTCTTTTGACCTCCTGGCATCAAACTGCCCTAAATTTGGCCCCTGACTCTCTTCCGTGGCCTCCTTATCTGCCTTAGTAATAACAATTCCATGTCTTTGGAACTAAATTTTCCCCCTTTTCTAGGTTACATCAGTGCAATTTGCCATTTCTTTGAACACTGCATGTGCGCACTAGGAATAGGCCTAGCCCTAGTAGACCATAACGCCAGCGGCAGCCAATTGCCAAGCCGTTCCACCAGGTGCATCGGTAATTGCCGATTAGTAATTTTCTTTTTTATTCAATAACATTCACGTCCTTACTGACCCACCCGCTGATTAGTCTATCAGAAGCATGAATGTATCGTTATGGATAGATAGATAGATAGATAGATAGATAGATAGATAGATAGATAGATAGATAGATAGATAGATAGATAGATAGATAGATAGATAGATAGATAGATAGATAGATAGATAGATAGATAGATAGATAGATAGATAGATAGATAGATAGATAGATAGATAGATAGATAGATAGATAGATAGATAGATAGATAGATAGATAGATAGATAGATAGATAGATAGATAGATAGATAGATAGATAGATAGATAGATAGATAGATAGATAGATAGATAGATAGATAGATAGATAGATAGATAGATAGATAGATAGATAGATAGATAGATAGATAGATAGATAGATAGATAGATAGATAGATAGATAGATAGATAGATAGATAGATAGATAGATAGATAGATAGATAGATAGATAGATAGATAGATAGATAGATAGATAGATAGATAGATAGATAGATAGATAGATAGATAGATAGATAGATAACTATAATGTGGACGTATTTGTAAAAATTGTAGCAGTTTGTTAGGCCATGTTAAGTCTTTATGTTTAAATCACGTTGTAACTTCAATGAAAAGTAATTAAAAGTTAAAGATTAGAAGCTACAAATGGAGTAAAGATTTGGCTTTCATTTTGGAGTTCTTTTTGGGCTACTAAGGTGATACAATTGGCCTCCAAGGGCTTTAGACATCTGGCAACCCTGTGACCTCAGTCTCTTGTCGTACCAACATGGATATATCTACCACAACCACAACCACACCAGCAGCGAGCACAAGTAGATGTTCCACCAAACTAGGACGAAAAATCCCTGGGACTGGAGGATCTAACTGTCTTGTGGGTGAATAATTCATGGCTGTCTATTTTCACGACCTGTTCTCTCATCAAAGGTAACTCTCGCGTGTGTCAGCTATTGGCAGGTGAGGGCTTAACTTGCAGGCAAACATGGTACTTACAGGGTGGGGCTCGGGGGGGGGGGGGGTTTCTGTGGTGTATTGCGTAGTAAGCCCCTTCAGTTTCGCAAGACTATGGAGTTGCGTTCTGGGTGTTTTTTTTCTAGTACAGCGTCTGGTGTGGCTGTCCCGTCCCATGCGGGAATGGCGGTCTCTGTGGCAGAAGGCACAGATGAAGTCTGAGGCTGGTCTGTCTGCCTGGGCTGCAGCTTTTCTTCCCATCCTCTTTGCCTCGTGCTGCTGAGCGAGTGTCTCTTCGAAGTTGGAGAGACCTTTCTGCACAATCTGTCCCCAGGCTGACCTTTCGAGGGCTGTTCCTTCCCAGTTGTTCTGGTCGATGTTCAAAGCGTTTAGGTCCCTCTTGCATATAATGTCTTTGAATTGCAGCTGTGGTCTGCCTGCGGGACGTTTTTCCTGCACAAAGTCTCTGTAGATGAGATCTTTAAGGATCCGTACGTCATGATATTGCGTAAATATTGAGTGTGTTGCGTAAACAATTTATTTTCTACTTATAAACACCTGATGTTGGACCATGGGGAATAAAGATGGCGGGGTGGAAAAGGTAGGTGTGAATGGAGAGACAGACAGACAGCCGAGATGGGTATTACAGAGAGAAAGAGAGTGAGAGAAAGAGATCGAGAGAGAAATGGACAGAGACCGAGACAATAGACACATCGGAGAGAGAGAGAGAGAGAGAGAGAGAGAGAGGGAGAGAGAGAGAGAGAGAGAGAGAGAGAAGAGAGAGAGAGAGAGAGAGAGAGAGAGAGAAGAGAGAGAGAGAGAGAGAGAAGAGAGAGAGAGAGAGAGAGAGAGAGAGAGAGAGAAAGAGCGTGGGACAAAAAGATAAAAAGCGAATTTCTTTCATTTCGAAAAAAAAAAACTCAACAGCTTTGATGAAATATCAAATAACGGTTGTAATAACTTCTTGGCCATTCATATCATCCTGCAGGTAACCAGCACAGCTTTGAGGAAAGAACATTGTAAACACAATCTTGTTGATGATGACTAGAATACAACAATTTTGTGTTGCCCTTCAAGTTGTGCCATACAATTCCAGCCACAAACCTCTTGTGACCGCCAGTTACAATCAATTTTACATCTAATTCTGCAGTTGTGGCCTTGCACAAAGTGCTGGGGGAGATTAGTCATTTTTATCTTGTGTAATTGGACAAAGTGATTACGATTTCTTCTCGAGCGGCGACTCTTTCTCTCTCTCTCTCTTTCTCAAGGACGTAGTGAGAGATAAAGAGAGCGCAGGTTAATGAAAAAGAATACATACACGAAGCAAGCGAGAGAGAGAGAGAGAGAGAGGAGGCAGATAGAGGGAGGGGGAAAAGAGAGGAGACAGAGAGGGAGGGGGAGAAGGAGGAGCCTGAGAAAGACAGAAAGAGAGGCAGATAGTGAGAGAGAGATAGAGAGAAAGAGAGACAAAGATCGAGAGAGAGAGAGAGAGAGAGAGAGAGAGAGAAAGACAAAGACAGATTAGGTAGATAGATAGATAGATAGATAGATAGATAGATAGATAGATAGATAGATAGATAGATAGATAGATAGATAGACAGATAGATAGATAGATAGATAGATAGATAGATAGATAGATAGATAGATAGATAGATAGACAGATAGACAGATAGATAGATAGATAGATAGATAGATAGATAGATAGATAGATAGATAGATAGATAGATAGAAGATAGATAGATAGATAGATAGAGGGGAAGGGACAGACAGAGAAAGCGAGAGGGCAGAAGGAGGAGAGAGAGAGAGAGAGTTAAAGACAGAGAGAAAGACAGGTGTAGGGAGGGAGTGAAAGAGATAAAGATATAAAGAAAGCAGGAAAGAAAAGAGAGAGAGAGAGAAAGAGAGATAGAAAGAGAGAGAGAGAGAGAGAGAGAGAGAGAGAGAGAGAGAGAGATAGCAAGAGAGAGAGAGAGAGAGAGAGAAAATGCCTCCTTTGCCTTTTCTTGGCTAGTTTTTTTTCCTCTTGACGTTTTTTGTCCAAATTCCCGACCTAGTGACCTTTATTTGTTCTGCTCAGCCTTCATTGATTGGTTGAATCTGAACCTGCGTAACTTTTCCCTGTGCCGCAGGAATCAGTCGCGAAGGTTTACATTGAGATTAAAACTGAAGACAATTTTGGAGACAAACACATTACATGTTATCAATATCTTGAAAAGCTTACACCTCCCCCACCCCCTTTCCCTTCCCCGGCAAACTTCCCCCAGTGTCCCCCCCCCCCCCCGGAAATGTTTGATCTCTCCAGAGTGAGATCTAGATAAACGTTGGCACTTTCATGTTTCTTGAAATAAATCTGTCTGTCTCTCTCTCACTTTCACTCTTCCCTTATACTTCCAACCCATCTTTCTGTTTCGACAATTTTACTGCAGTGAAGTTGAGATTTCATGTCTACGGAAACGGTAACTGAAACTTTGAAAAAAAAAACAACCCTTCAAGAAGCGACATAGAAAGGATGTTACAAACGCCGTATCCGCACACACGGAAACTCTCTGTTCTTCTGACAACTTGATGAATTTTGACAGTTTCCTTGCCCTCTCCGTTTCCGTACATATGGAAACATGGCCTTAGAAGATTCCTTGTCTGCCTTGTCGGATACAGCACAGAAGAATGGTTGATAGGCCGCATGTCTCAAACTGCATCTTGTTCTTCCGTTGGGCACCCCTCGGGGGAAATGGCTGAAGATTTCAGTCACTATTCCATTCTGATATTTCAAATGTTGCACAATCTGGTGTAAACTGTGTTTTAATGGTATAATAAAATGTACAGTGATAGTCAATGGTGCGAGGCATTCAGTATTTGGTTCGTTTGCACAAACAGAAATGGCAGTTTTTGGAGAAAATCCAAGAAAAAGATGAATTAAAACTCTTAGGAAAACTAAAATAAGGAAGTGCTGTATGCCATAAATATGAGAAAAACGGTATTTTCCAATTAAAGGGCTTACATTCCTGGGAAAACAACGCTTGACTAGAAAAGAGAAGATCATTCTAGAGGACAAGAAAAATCGATGAATAATTGAAGATAGTTGAAAATAAAACAAGTCCTCGTGCTTTTAGAACATTAGAAGACAGAATGTACAGGCCCTCCCCTACCTTACTGTTTGGCCCCACTTTTTCCGTGGCTGCTGAAGCTTTGGGGGCTGGGGGGTGGGGGGTTGAAAAGGGGAAGAAACCACAATGTGTCACTTGATCCCAGGTTTCCAATGGTTCTAGTTACAGTTTCCAGAAACTTCTCAGACTTAATAGGGAGTTAAAAGTGGTCTTCAGTTGAAAGTCAATGAGTAGGTTCTAGTTCAATTATAGCCTACCCAGTTCCGCGGGGTAGTTCTGGGCCGGGTGGCTGTAGGGGTAGCTAATGTGTGTGTGTGTGTGTGTGTGTGTGTGGGTGGGTGGGTGTTTGCACGCGCGCATGTGTGGGTGCATACGTTTTGTGTGTGTGTGGAGACGAGAGAGAGAGAGGGGAAGAGAGAGAGAGAGAGAGAGAGGGGAAGAGAGAGAGAGAGAGAGGGAAGGATGATAGTGCCAGAGGCAGATTAGGTGGTTATAAAAGTAAAACAGTCTGAGGATGAGGGGGTTGTGGAGACACGATGATGTTGGTGTTGATGATGATGGTGGTCACGTTATGGATGTCACTTTGTTGGTGGTAATTATTGTTTCTTGCGGTGGGCTGGAGGTCGTGATGCTTTTCTGTCTATCTATCTATCTATCTATCTATCTATCTATCTATCTATCTATCTATCTATCTATCTATCTATCTATCTATCTATCTATCTATCTATCTGTCTATCTATCTATCTATCTATCTATCTATCTATCTATCTATCTACCTATCTACCTATCTATCTATCTATCTATCTATCTATCTATCTATCTAACTGTATATATCTATCTATCTATCTATTTATTTATCTATCTATCTATCTGTCTATCTATCTATCTATCTATCTATCTATCTATCTATCTATCTATATCTATCTATCTATCTAACTGTATATATCTATCTATCTATCTATCTATCTATCTATCTATCTATCTATCTATCTATCTATCTATCTATCTATCTATCTATCTATCTATCTATTTTACGCTTTGAGACATCGCGAACCAAAAACAGCTGGCAGAAAGTAATTTTGCATATCTGCAGATCCACAGAAACTACTAGAACAATAATTGACATGTGCCATAGTTTTCCCGTTGAATGAGAGAAAATTGTAGGGTGGATGAAACCAGCGTTATCATCCCAGGATCGGTGATCTCACGTGGCCTCTCTGTCATCGCTTGTCATTGTCTACAATTTTCTGTCACCGAAGGTCGTACGTAAACTGTGTTCGCTCAATCTGGGTAAATTGTTGTAGCGCCCCCCCCCCCCCCTTACAACTTGTTCTCTCCTTCAATGTTCATACCTTTGGCTCCAACCCTTCCCCTCCCTCCTGTAGAAAAGTAAGTCCATCACAACCGCGAATGTTCCCAATAACTAAATGGTCAAATTGGTCGGCTCAGCTCCGAGCAAAAACAGCAAGTCTATGCCTTGTTTAATCGCTTAAAGCAATAAAAACACACAGGTGCACACACAGGTGCACACATTAAACAATAGAAAAGTTATTGTATCGATGGTGTCAGGAGCAAACCGGCCAAGTCGAAATAAGCAAATTTTACAGGAGAAACAAAAAATTGCTGCTAAAACTAATGGGAAATGGGCCTAGCTGGTTTGATCACAATGTTTTCTTTGAGTATTTCTACTGGATAATGGTAACAGATACTTTTACATAAAATTATAATGCAGGATTCCAGGTTTCATAAATTAGTACTCTGTAAAGTAATATGAAATTTTTGGACTTGGCCGGTTTGCGCCTGACACCATCGATATTTCGTCAGATTAAGAATTGAAGTTCATTTTGGTCACAGTTGATGACATTTTTACGTAAACACACAGCGTAAGTAGCTTTGTAATGTTGACCTAAGATTATCCTAAAACGGGATTTTGCCCCTATCGTGATCTTAGCCACAGCATCCGCTCCACTCCGCCATATTTACGGAAAATGGCGTATAAAAAAGTAAAGCACTCTTTGCCTCTGTATACTTATCCACAGCGTCAGTTCCAGCACGCTCCTCACAGCTTTAGTAGCAGAGAGTTTTCTCATAATTATGTCATTTTCCGTAAAATAAATAACGGCATGGACGCCGTGGACAAGATCACTTGGAGGGGCCGTTTGGACTATCTATTGAAACGTGGCATTTTTCATGAATCATGTGTTGTGTTGTAAATTGTGTGGTCGCTACGTTAGAAATTGTACTCAGTAATCATACAAAAACTTGGGGTGGGATGATGGAAACAAGTATAATTATGTAACTCTGGAAGTAAATTCCTAGAAAATATCTATTCTGTAATATCGTTGGATCGGAATATTCATCAAGCATGGAATACATAATTAGTTTTTGGTGGAAATGAATGAACGTTTACAGCCACTGATATCATCTCTTCCATTATCATCATTATCGCCACCTTCATCACCACTATGCGTCCCCATAGAATGACCCAGTTGTTAATTCTCTTCAATCAACTTTTGAAAAACTTCTGAGTGAAGTTCCAAGTGCTCACAACTTTTGATTGTACGACCATTTTTCTTTTCAGTTGTAGTTATAAATTACACGCCGGATCGGCTTGGTACCTTTGGCCTACAATGGAGGTGTGCAGAAGTAGTATGTAGTGTGTACCTCGGAGCAGCCAAATCGTTGAGGTGGTGCTTTGTCATTTTAAGGGGGCGAATATATTACGTCAGACATTAAGTATCATCCACTTTCTCAGTCGTCCAGCTCATCACTCAAACCTTTCTCAGCTTCAATTTTCACACTGATAGATGGTTTACATTCTAGTATATCAGGATGTATGTTTCTGTGTGAGTAAAAATTCGATTACACACGAAATGGCCAATGGTCAATGCTCACACGGAACAAAGTGTCCCCCAGAACTCCACTCTTGCAGTACAGCACATTGACTGTGGCTCTGGCATTCTCCAACTGAAGTTTCTTCATGTCTTTTCCTTTCATTCCATCTCCCCTCGATCCCGCTCTCAGTTTCTCTTTCTCTCTCTCTCTCTCTCTCTCTCTGTGTTGGCGTGTAGGCACATGAGTGTATGTTTCTTTCTGTTTCTCTATGTTTCCCACTCTTAAGTCTCATACAGACATTCTTCTGCGACTGTCAGCATCTTTAGACTTTTGCCACTTCTTCCCCTCCCTCGTCCTCTCTCCCCCCCCCCCCTTCCCCAAAGTTTTTGCGTCCTTATCCCGCCAATCAGGAGTAAATGCAGCCAAGAAATCAATACTTTCCTTTCAACCCCCGCCTTCAATGGTGAAAGGAAGGTAAAAAAACGCCGCTGTGAGAGTTGACTGTGCGGGGGGGGGGGGGACGGGGGGGATGGGGGGAGTTTTAATCTCATTACTTGCTCATGTTGAGTTCAAAGCTTTTTGCAGCATCCACGAAGAGTTGTGTCCCCCCATAGCCAATATCGTCAGCATTGCCGCATTATCAAGGTAACTGATTCAATGCAGACAATTCTACAGATTGGTAATTCCAGTCCAATGTAATGCTCACAGTACAGATTAGCATGATGAGAGAGCTTGATCCATTTGTCCAAAGGACAAGAACTTTCTTTTTTTTTTTTTTAGTTCAAAGCTGCCTACAGCTGCTGTGTTCTGTCCAATTGGCTGCAGCACTCTGTCCCTTTAGAATGGCACGTTTCTGACTCCCATCAGACAAGTTTTGAGAACTTGATGACTAAAGTTGCATGTGCCCACTTATAGTGGTACCTTTTTCACAAATACTTACAATTATTTTACACATCGTATCCGCTGGGTTTTTTGACACACAGTGGCCTGGAGATGCAGTGTGTGTGTGTAACTCGGTTCAACTAAAAAGTGGAGATAGAAGCTTGTCATGCTAATGGGACAACTTATTAAATACACTGCAGCTATTTTATACAATTTATGATCCTTGTTCCAACAAATCTGAAAATACGATCTCTCACCTCAGTTGGTATTCAGGGAAGCAGAGAAATTGCCATGTTCTTGTTGGGACGTTTGTCCCGTGTGTCTGCACCCTTAAGGCTACGGCAAAATTAAATGTCGCCTGTCTGGTTTGCTAACTTTTTATTTGTTGTGTAAGTGTCTGTGTGTAACGGGTGTTGGTTGGAGCTTCTAGTAGTGGCTCCTTCTGTCCTACCATTCATTCTGTCTGTGGTCTCGCCTCATCCTAGAATAATTTAACCTTTATCGCTTGGGCATACTTGCTCCAAACTTGGACACAAGCTTGGCTGAGGGCGCGTGTTATAGTCATGAACTCCAGTGAGCAGCAGGAGGGATAGAAAATCTTTGCTCAAATTTAGAGGAGAATTGAAGAGGTTAGGTTTTCAAAACCAGGGACAAGTCACAGTTCAGCCATTTCCAGAAAAAGCCCCAAAACCTTTTGGACGTAACCTGCTTCTTGCTTCTCAGCGTTGCTTGGGGATGCTAAGATGAATTTACCCCCAGAAGGCACTCCTGTTTATCTAGTTTCCACTGATATGCGCAGTTTAATTTATCGCAAAATGTGACTTAACCTAGTTCTTCCTCTATTCAGTTTTCTGACACAGTCAGGTAGTCACAATCTAACAATAGAAAACCAAATCACAGCCAGACAAACGACAGTCACGCCCAAGTCAGACAGTTTATATGCGACCGCGGGCAAGCAGTGGCCAGGGAAATCCCCGGGCATGGAACCCTCTCTTTTTTATCAATTGTTTGGGTGGGATATCACGCCAAGAAGTGTTGCCCTGTCTGACACTGGAATTTTTTTAACACAAAAATCTAACGAGCTGATTTTTGCAACAACAATGAAAAAGTCGGGCCGCGAAACGGGCACGCATGGCAAAAGGAAAAGTCAGAGCTGGCACATCAGCTGACTAGTAGTCCGTTAGAATGACAAAGTTCTTACTGCCTTACAGAAAATGATTGAAGCATCATGACTGTTGCCATTGCTATTGATGATGTTGCTTTTATTCTCTTCCTGCAGTCATACTTAAAATTACACACCGAATCCGCTTATTTTTTTACACACAATGGAGAATGCCTGCAGAGGCAGTGTGTAGTGTGTAGTGTGTAGTTCAGGTCAGCCTAAAAGTGGAGATAGAACATAGTAGTAGAGAGATGAGTGTCTGCCTGCAGATCTCTGGCCTTGGGGATTGTTGGCCAATCTTGACAGGTCAAATTCACTCCCTACTAGAAATAGAGATCAGGTTTAGTTGATCTTCCTTACCTGCCAGCATCTGAGGGCTCAAGGCCTGCCCAGAGTGACATCACGAAAAAACCGTGAATGGCGCTAAGTGACGACCGTGACTTGCGGAGCCGAACTCAAACTCAACTATGGGTGGTAGACGGGGGATGAAGGGGGTGGCATTAGTCCAGATAGGTCAAGCAGATGACAGCCCCACGTGTAATACAAACATCGGCAGTATTGAGCACCATTTGAGCAGTGTGACATGACACTAGATGGTGGTAGCAAAATGACACCGTTGCAGTAACCCTGCAGTGATACCTGGTGTATCACAAATGGCTGTAGTTAGGGGAGCGTGGTATTTTACATTATAAGCCATGGCTGAATAGTGAACACCGCTCTGTATTTTCTCTATTTCTCTATTTGGCTTTGTAATTACACTACGCGCCTCTAACAACATTCACCACAAAAATAGCAATTACATCAGGGCATTCAGACACCCCCCACCCCCCCCCCACAATGCCTTTGTTGATCCTGATTGAAATGCAGCCCTTTGTTCAGCTGGTGTTTTCTCTCTGTCTGGTTCCTGGCCTGCGATGCGGCAGTTTGCATAGAAATGCTGATCTCTCTGGCTTTGTTGGATGTGTTGGTGCCAGAGCTGAGACAGTTCTAGAGGTTAACAGGCAAGAGTGGGGTGGGTGTCTGTGGGAGGAGAGCGGACTTCAGTAGACAATACGTCATGTCCTACATTGACCAGCAAGGGTAAACTGTGACTTACTGGTCATTCCATGGCAGAATTCATTAATGTAAAAATGTGTGATAGTGGTCATCAAAATACAATGTTTTTAGACATGACCGTAAACTCTAATATTGCAGTAAGAAATGGAAAGGCCCGGTGTGATGGTGAACATTTTGTGAGACTGTTCAAGAGAAGGAGATTGCCAAGGGACCCCAGTAGCTTACATGAAAAGCAGCCGCATCTGAACGGTGAACACATCTCTGTACTTTCTCTAGTCTAGTTTATAATGGGGATAAACCAAATACTGGCTGGCGTTTTTACCACCAGCTGACGTAAGGACAATTACTTCTCACGTAAGGTGTTCTTCCCACTGGACCAATCTGTCTTGTATTGAGTTCAGGGTGACGGAACATTGAAAGTAAGACTTAGTTCTTTCTCGTTTGTGGCAGCTGTGAATTTCTCAGTCAGGGGCCATTCATAAACTTAAGTATGTACCCTAGATTTGCTGATTGTAATGCCACCCCCCCCCCACATACACACGTACACACTTCCCCCACCGATGTGCGTTTTCATGTTTGCTGGGGCAACCCGCCCTTTCCTGCCGGTGATTGTCCACACTGATGCCTTCAAACGTTTTTGTGGCAGTTTTCATGGTCAATTTGACTGATCACTAATCCTGCAGATTCATTTACCTTGTAGAAAAAAAAAACACACACAAGTATTTTAATGTCTAACCCCTCCCCCCCCCCCCCGAAAACCACCCCTCCCCCCCCCCCATCTGCCCTTTTCATAAGCTGGGGGAGCATCCCCCCTCCGAGGGTGTGTACTATAGAAGGCCCCCAAGAATTACCATGATATACCCGGTCCGGTTGAACTAACAGAAGACAGAAACTCCAGACCAGCTCGTCAACCCCCGCAGGGCAAGTTGATTGTCTCCAGGTGAAACCCTGTATGTACCAAACTTCCTGTGGGGACTTTCTCAGGAAACAGTCCGATTGTGCGTGACTTCACCACAACTGTGGGGGTTTGATGTAGATACGCGGTTCTGTCAGGGAACGTGGAGAAAAGTGATTGACGGATCTTGCTGGCCGTTTCTTTTTCCTTGATGAAAAATTTACCAGTGGGGAAGGCTGGACCTGGGGGGGGGGGGGGGAAGGTAGCTTTCTTTTTTTCTCTCTCTCTCTCGTGTCTTTCTCTTTAATTCGTCTTTCTCTCTCTTAGTTTTTTCTCTCTCTCTCTCTCTGTCTTTCTCTTTTTCTCTCGCTCTCTCTCTCTTTCGCTGTCCGTTTGAAATGAATTGTTTATTGATCAACATCT
This sequence comes from Onchidella celtica, assembly GCA_963931925.1. Lineage (NCBI taxonomy): Eukaryota > Metazoa > Mollusca > Gastropoda > Systellommatophora > Onchidiidae > Onchidella > Onchidella celtica. The sequence goes on along the minus strand of OZ007570.1, from coordinate 73,833,178 downwards.
ATCTATCTATCTATCTGTCTGTTGTTTTGTCTGTCTGTCTGTCTATCTATCTATCTATCTATCTATCTATCTATCTATCTATCTATCTATCTATCTATCTATCTATCTATCTATCTATCTATCTACCTATCAATCAGTATATCCATCTGTCTGTCTGTCTGTCTATCTATCTATCTATATATCTATCTATCTATCTATCTATCTATCTATCTATCTATCTATCTATCTATCTATCTATCTATCTATCTATCTACCTATCAATCAGTATATCTATCTGTCTGTCTGTCTGTCTATCTATCTATCTATCTATCTATCTATCTATCTATCTATCTATCTATCTATCTATCAGTCTATCTATCTATCTATCTATCTATCTATCTATCTATCTATCTATCTATCTATCTATCTATTTATCTATCTATCTATCTATCTACATATCAATCAGTCAATCTATCTGTCTGTCTATCTATCTATCTATCTATCTACCTATCAATCAGTCTATCTATCTATCTATATATCTATCTATCTATTTATCAGCCTATCTATCTATCTATCTATCTATCTATCTATCTATCTATCTATCTATCTATCTATCTGTCTGTCTGTCTGTCTGTCTGTCTGTCTGTCTGTCTGTCTATCTATCTATATATCTATCTATCTATATATCTATCTATCTATCTTCCCACTCTCTAGCTGCTTTTCTGCTAGACTGTCTGCCTGTCTGCTTGACTATCTATCTTTAAGCAAAAGACAGAAAGAAATCTATCTATGTCCATTAGCTTTTCTCAACAACAGCAAGAAGAATCGCCCTAGGATACTCTAGACATTGGGAAATTGCCTAGAACTAATTAAAACTATGGCCAGACTTCCAGAATGATAATACTTCATGAATGTTATTTGTCTGTTGTTGGGTGTGTTTGTGTATTGGTGTATGTGTGTAACTGTTGTCTATGTGTAAGTGTGTGTGGTAGTTTGGCCCAGCAAGCGTGGGAGTATTTAGTGTTTGAAGCTCTCCCTCCCCGCCCCGTCCCGTCCACTGAACCGCTCACACGTTAAGCGTTTCCATCTCATTGACCAATCAGAGAGCCGATTCCCTATAGGCGGGAGTCAAAGAGGAGAAATTGCCAGAATTTTGGACATCCTATCAGGAGGGAAGCAACACTAAACTGGCACAATTGCCATAAATGAGGATGTAGACGTGTGAGAGTGAAATCAACACATGTATTAGTATTGGGTAGATGCTGGCAAGGCTGGGTAGTGCTCGGGCTATCATGATGTCTTCTTAACTTGTGGTATTGATTGGCCTGTGTGTCTATGTGTGGCCCGCCTGGACGTCCGTGCCAGGAGATTGTAGCTTCAATTTCCCCCGCTCCATTCATGTAGACACGACCTCCCATTCACCATTGCTTACCGTCTCGATTCATTCTCTTCATGATAAACCTCGAGTTCACACCCCAAACTTCACCCCTCGCGCGATGTCTCGCTGTTTCTGTGAGATGTTGTGTTACTGAGAAATCCAACGAGAAGGGAAACTCTAATGGAAAACGTGATTTTCTGGTACTTTTGATGGTGAAAACTTCCGGCATTCATAATGATTGCAGTGCCCTGAGTCAAGTCAGTTTTGTCGACGCTGCAGTGTGAGATGTAAGCTATGGAGTAGAGAGGGAATTGGCGCACTGGTGAGACGGAAACACGACTGTCTTACAGGGTCGGAGGCGTGGAAACTGTCTTTTGTCAGTTGAGAGATAGAGAGTCAAAATCAATGTCCCTCTAATTTGTCTAAACCAGTGAGGGCAAGGTTTGATGCTTTGAGCGAAACTAACTAGTGGCCCAAACAATCGGTTTTTGTAATTAATATGATAGGCAACATTTAGTTGTGCTCAGCTTATAGGGAACGTGGGTCGAAACAGACAAAAGACACATTTGACTTAATGCGCCATCAGCATGCGACTGTCGGTCTGACCGTACGAAGCTCATCTGTGGCGTAGTGAGACCCACGCGATTTATAGTACACAGTCAGGCGTGTGCATGTGGACAGCTCTGGAGCGACGTCTGAGGTCTGCGTACAGGACGTTGGTTGGTCTTTCCTTCCTTTCAGAAACAAATTCCTTCAGTCTGATGGCGGCGTGTTCCAGGCATTAGCTCTGGAACTTCCACAATTACCATAACCCACAGACCCAAGTCTGGTTTACCTCGGTTTTGGCTCAGATTTAAAATTTCCTTAAATGAAATGGCGAGAGAGATTTGTGTCAGTCTCACTCGTGTACTGGATCTCGTGTGACACCGTCATGATTGCTCACATCTCACGCTAGAACCGACTTGACTCAATAGAGGCTGGTGATATTCAAGTCAAGACAACAAGAGCAATGGCTGGATCTGCAAATCGTCGTCTCTGGGCGTATATATGGTCAGGTTCCGTTCAACAGTGAATCTAGCTGCACGATGACCAGTCTAAACACATGGATCCAGGGGTGGTTGGGGTGGAGGGGGGGGGTGATCTCTTGTCTGGTAGCGGCAGTTGCTCATTTTGAGTCTCCTCGTCCCAATGGGTCAGGGTGAGGGTGAGGGTGAGGGTGAGGTCAGCGCTGTCCAGGTTGATGCATTGCTCTTTGGCTGCTTTTGCAGGCACCAACTCACTCACCATCACCGGAAACCCAGTCCCAACATGTCGTTACCTTAGTTCGTTTGCTCCAAACTCCTCTTTTTGGACAGTTGCGAAATTTAATGTTAAACTTTTCCCGCTTTGGTAGTTAAGTTTGGCTTACATATACCTATAGATGAACAGTGAATGCAACACCGTCATCTCTATAGACGGCTGTGTAATCAGACTTCTCGTCTCTAACAATAGCCAAAAATGATAAGGAGCCAGAACAAATCAATAAGTGCCACGAGGCATTGTAAACACGTGTAAACACTAAAAGTGTGCATTTGTTCTACCTCTTCTACGTACTCAAACATCTCCAGTTTTTGCCGAAACTGGAGGGAAGAGCAAACAAGAACTGTGGACGCGATACAAGGACAAGACTACTGTAACTACCGGAACACTTTCTTCTGTTAAATTCTGCTGTGGCCTTCTTGGGGTTGAGAAAGGGAAATAAATCAATAATTGTTGGCAAGGACTGGAGAAAACATTGCTTCATGGGTGAAAAAAAAAAACACACCCAAAAATACAAGAAAACCGGGGGAGGGGAGGCGGGGGGGGGGGGGGGGACTTCTTAATCAGTTTCGATTATGTGAATAAAATAGTCCATACATTCTTTTCTTTCTTTCGTCTTGGCCTTTCTTTCTGCTTTTCTCGATTGTTCTTGCTTGCAAAGCTGGTCTAATACATAGTACGACTTATTCTGTTCTCTGGCCAGCATGGGTTATGCACTTTTGCACACGTCGAGATAAGGAAAGGCGAAATTGGGGGGGGGGGGGGGGGGCGGTTACATACTAAAACGGCTCAATGAGGTGCAGTAGGACTAAGAGTTCATGAACTTTGACCTCACAAATCCCCAAATTTCCTGACAGATAAATTAATAACCTGTGCACGTGCTGATGAGCTCTGATTTCCCGAGTCCGGTCTGACCAAGACCCAAAGGTGTTGTCTTTCTGACCACTACAATCATGCAGACAGACAGACAGACAGACAGACAGACATGAAGACAGATGTTACAGGCAGAGAGGACCAGGACTGTTTTTGTGTTTTTGTTTTTTGTTGCTTGTATTCGGGATGTTCCCATAGATATTGTCAGACACTGCGGGGTGGGGGTGGGGTGGGGGGGGGAGGGGGGAGGGGGGAATGGAGTTGAAATGAGATGGTACAGCTTTAAAAAGCTCTTTACGGAATTTCACTTTCAGTGTGTTAGAATCTGCTACACGGCGGTGGAAGTCAATTAACCACGTGTCTGGTGGCCTTGTGTAAACAGTTGTCCTTTTGCGGGCACTGATCTTATGTAAACAGTTGTCTTTACATGGACAGTTGCCCTCATGTAAACATTTGTCCTTATGTAAACATGTGTCCATATGTGAACAGCAAAGGCAGGCTGTGCGTTTCTATAACTTTTACTTGTAATTATTCCCATATACAATTCATTGTAATATTATGGCAGCCAGTGAAAAAAATGTTGCCTTTAAATATGACCATCAAATATGGCAGTAAGAAGATATAAGACATGGTTTGAAGCTACAAATATATGAAACTTTGAGAAAATGTTGAAGAAAGCAATCTTTCTGATGCGTTTGACAAACGGTTTGCTTCTGGAAGGCTTGAACGTTTTCTAATCCCTAGAGGAATAGAAAGATATGGTGATAATGAAAACGTAAATGTCATAATAAGGAATTATAATTATATGCCCAAATTGGGCGTGGAATTAAGAAGAAAAAAAAAGGATTGGGGGGGAGGGGGAGGGTGGCACTTGGTAACTCCCGGGTCCGCAGTGAACTCATCACTGTGCCGGGGGACACACGCATTGCCCTCACCCCGAGGCTCAGCCATTGTTGTACAGGGATCTTGAGTGTCGTCGAGCTCGTGTTTTTTCTGATCTGCTCAAATGATCCAACATTGATTTTAGGTTTTTCAATTCTGTGGCGTTGTCAGACGTGCGGAGTGGTACCTGGGGGGGGGGGGGGTTGGCGGCATTGCCCTGCACTCACACACACATGCAAACACAAACACACACATGTATACACATGCTATATACACATACCCAGGCACGGTGAAATTCGCACTTTCACAGAGCTGAGTTGACATATATATATTATGGATATGATCAACTTGCCTCGTTCTCAGACGGAAGTGTGTGATGGTTTTTGAGCTATGGCTGGGAATTTGTGCCTCCATGCCATTTACACATTTCATATACGCCCCACCCCCACCCCACCCCGCCCGTCTTCGGATAACACCAGTGAAGTTGAAGGGTTTGAATGAACGTTAATAACTAAAACACTTTTTTTTTTTACTGACATGTGGAATCATTGGGTGAATCTGAATGGAGCAGTACCACTTGCATCCCTACTGTGGCCTTGGATTTTACGGCCTTTTTGTTGTCGTACAATTCGTTCTGCATCAAAAGTGGAATTGAGCTGGGCATGTGGGAAGGAAGAATGAGAATAGATGGACAAAACGCTGCACTGAATGGCATCCAAGGACAGGAAGAAGAACAAGAGGACGACCAGGAAGAAGATGGTAAAGATGACATAAAACAGAGAGGAGGAGGAACAGCATGGATGAGGAAAAAATCAGACAGAGAAAAGAGAGGAAGTCAAGGTCAGAAAGCTACACCCTGCAGTGGATGGACAATGCTTAGACTTAAAGAAAACAAGAAAGAAAAAAAAATCCACCTGCATAAATTCAATAAGACATCAGGCAGGTCGATTTACAGATGATCTATTCATTCATCAAGTTGAACCGTCCATGAATACAGATGTCCTTTTACTTTTGGGCAGACCATGGTATTTACGTCAGTATAGCAGCTGAACATGGAAGGTCACTATGTCCATTCTATTGATGCGATCTGTGATACGTGTGTATGTGTTTTTATGTATGTGGGGTTGGCGGGGGGGGGGGGGTCTGTGGGTAGGCATGACGTCATGACGTCACTGAAACTGGCCGACCGTGTTTCAAGGTCAGGGTCACCGGACCCTCCACAGGAAATTGCTTCCGTGTTTCTTCAATGGAAACTGCAGCAAAACTGGACTATGGGAGGGAGAGGTGGGTGGACAGGACGTGGTGTCTGAGGATGAGAAGGGTGGGGGTGGGGTGGACGGGCACAAATGAAAGGAAGAGATATGAGAAGTTTTGTTTTATCCTTTTATAGAAAATGCTTTTATTATGCCAAATATTCATTGTACCCTGATGGATAAATCAAGTGCCAAAAAGCGTAAAGTAAATTCATTCGCTCTCTCTCTCTCTCTCTCTCTCTCTCTCTCTCTCTCTCTCTCTCTCTCTCTCTCTCTCTCTGTCACACTCACACGCAGACTTCGACAATCAATCTTACATACACATACCCACATAAATGAAACGAAATGGCCAGTATCCGTCAGTTCTGAACTTGCTGATCTGGCATTGTGACGTCATGCACTTTAGTGACGTTCTTGTTGTCCTCGCGACCTCTGCGTGACCCCTGGACGGTTGACCCGATAACCCACTGCACTGTCTACCTAGGAGGATGGGGGTAGGGGTACCAGATCGTGTCTGGCATATTGTAAACACTGGAATTATCCACACAATTGTTTTACATTTTTATATTTCGGAATCTGTCTATGAAATTTCTCGCGCGTCACCAAATGATTTTCTGTCATTTTTGTTCTTTGTTTTTTGTTTGAAAGTTTCCATTTTCCGGGGTTCGATCACCGCCAGCCCTTCACCAGCAGCTCATCAATTCAAACTGGGACAAAAACTTCCTGATAAGAATTTCTTTTCTTTTTTTTTAAGCCCTTATGTAAGCGGAATTTCCATTTTATTCCGAGAGATTTGTGAAAGCGAGTTTTCCCTCCTGCTTTAATAATGACAGTCTGGTGAGGAGACATTGGTCTGCTGCCCTCACAACGCGTTGTCATATAGCCATACGCCTTTTAGTCAGAAAACCACCTCTCTCCTTCCATCCATTCTTTTATTCATCGATCAATTCACCAATAATATATGCATGTATAAACCCACCCATCCATCCATCCATGCCGTCCATCCGTTCATCCTCATCTGTCCATGCATCCGCCCATTAATCCATTCATCCATCCACCCATACATTCATCAATCCGTCCATCCATATACCCAGCCATCCATCCATCCATCCATCCATCCATCCATCCATCCATCCAGCCATCCATCCATCCATCCACTCATCCATCCCTCCACCATCCCCATTCATCCAACCGTCCATCCACCCACCCACCCATCTATCCATCCATGTATCCACACATCCAATCATCAATCCATTCACCCATCCACCCACCCACCCATCGATCGCCATCCATCCATCCACGCATCCCTCCATCCATCCGTCTATCCACTCATCATTCCATCCGCCCACCCACCCATCGATTTGAATCCATCTAGCCATATATCCACTCATCCACCCATCCATACATCCATCTATCCACATATCCACTCATCCATCCATCCGTACATCCACCCATCCATCCACCCATCCAGCCATCCATCCGTCCATTGGGCTGAGACTGGCTGTGGGTGGCACTATCAAGGCTGCTACAAAACTGTTCATCACCTAAGATAGAAACTTTGACAACCTGACATGAACAAACCTGCTATTGTTGTGGGACTGCAGCGTGCCGTGTCCGTGTCGTGTCGTGTCATGCCTTGTCGTCAAAGTTGGAAACAGGCTATGCCATCGATTTTACTCAGATGTGATTTTCATCGTATTATGAAGATTTTTGTTTCTCATTCATTTCATTTTCCGGTACTTAGAACGGTTTACAGATTGCCATAATCAGGTCAGATTACATTAGCAAACGGTTCCAATAATTTCTCCAGCACATGAAGCGTCGCGTCACGGCTCATCGATGCGTCACTTCCAGAGTGAGGAAAGCTACTTACCCACACCATTAAGGCCCTTATCTCCATCTGTATCCGTGTATCTGAGCGCTTCTCAGCACTCATGGCGTAAATATCAATGGCTTTAAATTGGTGCGAATATTAATTGAAGATTTCATTGCCGAATAGACTAGAAAATTGATCATTCTGCTTCACGGCGTCTCTGATCCAATCTGTGCGATCTTGTCATACTTGGTGTAATGCCAGCAAACTGAGGAATCATTATTATCATCTTCATCGTCCTCAGCTATTATTCTCATCAACGTGAATCTCCTTGTTCACCCGCCATCTTGGGATTGACACAACTGGACATGCACCACGTCTGTGATTATCCACTACTTTATTCGGTAAATTGGACACTGCAGTAATTATTGTAAAGGTTAATTCAAAACCACGATTATGTCATATTAAAGTCATTTCGAGGAACAGCCAAAAACTGTGGATTTAACTTTCTTGTTCCACTGGTCTGGCCCACGTTCCAATGAAAATCTCTCAGTGCTGATTAACTACAGAGAGATGATGTTTGCTGTTAGAAGATAGTCCCTTTTATCCAGTTGCCACTTGTCATTCGCAGTTTAGGTTTCAGGAACATCTGACTTAACCTCATTCTGGAAATAACCTCTTTATATTCTCTCATTGAAAAAAAAACAAAAAAAAACTTACCGTACAGCCATGAAACTTTGGAACATGGCGAGTATAGTAATAGATAGAGCTAGGTTGTTTAGTAGTTAGTTATTAAATTAATTGGTGAGAAAAGAAAATATTGTGAGGCTGCGGATTTCCTTGGCACGTTTCTAAGACTCGGGTTCTCCGTTTGGTAACATCGATCGATATGGCGTTGTATATGTGACATGACAGGACAGGACAGAGCTTCTGGCGTCCAAAAGAAAAGAGAAATGGAATCTTAGAAAAGAAACAACCTAAAATAATATAAATACTGGTTTTCAACTTGGACGATATCGGCCCCAGGGGAACGGTTTTGATTTTGAGGGGGAGGGTGGGGGTGGTTTGTGGAAACGAAGAAAAGCGTGACCAGGGGGCGAAAATAATGAAAAGTGCCGATGGGGCAAAAACATGAGTGGAGGATTTAGGATCAAACACAAAGCAGCCAGTGACCTGTTCAACAGCACACGTAGATGGGTTTTGTGAACAGAAAAATACCTATGTTTAAAGTGTCATTGATAAGGAATATTTTCTGTTCTATAATGAATCCGCAACAAGGCTATTGATATTAACGATGCTTAGAAAAACGTACATTGTAAGTTGTGTGTGGTTTCCCTTCTTGTGAAATGTTTCTGTTGGCTTTGAGCAGGGACTTTTTCTGCGGGGGGGGGGGGGGGGATGTCTTAGAATTTGAGCCTAAGGGGGCGGTTGCTTGGACAAAGGCTGAGAGCCACCGATCTAGAACCTTCCACCGAACTTTAATAATAAATCATTCCGAAAACAACAACAACCAAGAAACCGGTATTACTTTTGTAGCGTAGCTCACAGATCCCAGACCTTCCGCTCATCCAGGAGGTACCCAGACTTGTTTCATTCACACACACATAGCGGTCCAATGCCGAACAGGCAAGTGAGCGGAATACAGCCAGCAAACCCACAAGGAGAGAGAGAGAGGAAGAGAGAAATTGTGTAATAGCATGTAGTTTGTGTGTAATTCATCGGCGCCGGACTTTACCTTTAGTTCTGGAGAAATCTGAAATTCCTTCCTGGTAGGGATTGGTTGGGGTGTGGTTGTACTCTGAAAAATATCAAGTTCTTATGATTTATTTTCATATACTGCAAACCATCTAGATCTATCTATCTATCTATCTATCTATCTATCTATCTATCTATCTATCTATCTATCTATCTATCTATCTATCTATCTATCTATCTATCTATCTATCTATCTATCTATCTATCTATCGATCGATCTATTTATCTCCAGCTATCGTATACAGTCTAATCTAATATAAAGAAACAAAGGACACCAGTGTAGTGTATAATGACATCAGCTATCCCATGGTGCACTGGTCATAAGAGACCGTATCCAGACCTTCCATACCTGTGTGTTCCATTCGCACTGGCCGCCTGAGACAGTGGCCGGTATTTAAAGGTAAGGAGAGGAAATGGAGTCTAAAATTGCACCATAGAGTAAGGAAATGAGATTAGGCTTCATCACGTGTTGGTTAGCTCAGGGTGGCCGTGTACCGGAGATCTCGCCCTACTCGCATTAGAATAATCGATACCGGTGCTAAATTAAAAGTGGCAAGTCCAGTCTAGAACAGGCCGGGTAGACGTGTCCCCACGGGCCCTCACTTACCCCTGGACCCGGGCGTCTTTACCCCCCAGGGTGGGGCGGGTCATGACATAACAATTTACATAAGTGAGTTTGACGTTTGTGAAGCCTGTAATGAAATTGTCCTCTACTTCCCATAGGCGCAATGGACACCGATCATGTTTGTATTTTCTATCAGGCTAGCTTGACCCCTGGCCTTCTCATTCCCTCCCTCATCTCCTCCCCGCACCCACGTCACCCACGTTTACGTTATAGAATACAAACGGAATCGTCCAACCTACGTCCAGACGTACAGAAATAAGGGTTTCCTGATCATCTCAATTCGCGCTATTTCGCGAACTTGGTTCTTGTTTGTTTTGTCTCTGTTTTCTGAAAGACAGGAAATCTTTTAGTATGTAGAGGATGGAATAACACATGCAACGCTTTGACACTTGTTTAATATGCGTTGTGGCACTTGTCAAGCTTTTTCACACTTCCGATTTATTCCAACTCCTTATCATAATATTAAAGCTGCAAGTATTTAACGTCGAAAGTCTCTCGGTTGTGCAAAAAGTGGAGTTGGGACAAACAAGAATTAAGATTGCGAGTTGACATTTCGTGGTAATTTGATACTGCGCCGGAATGTGCGGCCAAAACACCAAAAGATAACGCCTGAAGAATAATATAAATATATATTTTTTTTTTTACAAAGCATGGGCGTAACAAACATGTGGAATGTTACATTATGAAAATCAGAGCGTGGACAGGTAGAATCCAACTTCGAAAATTGTGCCCTAATCATGTGCCCAAAATTTCAATCGTCCATCAGAAACTTACTCTGTCAGAATTAATTTAGGTGAAAAAGCACCATTTCTAGGTTTTGTTTCAGGATTCTCAACAGCATTATATCTAGGTTTCAAAGACAGCTAATATTTAGACTTAAAATGAGATTTTATGGTGATGTATCAAGATCAACATGAATTGCCAGAACCATTCTACTAGTACCAGTATGAGGAGGCAGAAGGAGAGAAAGACAGAAAGAGATGAGAGGACAACATCATTGAATGGAGTGACCTCTCACCCAGCAACTGCGTAAGAGCGTCTGAGAATCGGAGGCGTGGAGGAAGCTGGTTGCGAAGTCTTCTGTGACGTCCCAGCGGTCTTCTTAGACTCCGGGAGAGAGAGAGAGAGAGAGAGCGAGAGAGAGAGAGAGAGAGAGAGAGAGAGAGAGAGAGAGAGAGAGGGAGAATATTTATAAATATAATGACTAGCTGAGGTTGCTGTGGACAAACTTGTCACTGGGTTATGAGTTGGCAAATTAATTTACTTCAGATCTTCCTACCTGAGGGCGGTTTGCAGTGATGTGTGATGGTCTTTCTTAAACTGCATTGACTTGTCATATTTATATATTTATATCAATCTCTATAGTCTGTGCACTTCCAAACGTTGTGTGCACTGGGCAGTTCTGAACACGCAGTTTTGGACACTGTGCGCACCAAAAACACAGACAGGAACGTTGGATTAAAACGCCGCATGTAAACAGTGAACAGTGAACAGTAAACAGTAAACAGTGAACAGAAAACAGTAAACAGTGAACAGTAAACAGTAGGCTACTGCTAAACGCTGAAAATCATCTTCACTGAGCACAATACGAACAATGTAGGGCCATTCTCATTGGGCCATAGCCAAATTAGGTATGAAAGGCAGGTTTCTTGGTTTTCTGGTAGTCAAAGTTCTTGACGCAAGATTTTACCACTTGCTCTTTTGGACAAAGTTGAGGGTACCCCCCACCCCCAAGGCCGCCTCTTCTCTTCCACCTCTGCCCCCCCCCCTCCCTCCTTCCCACCCCCGGCCGGATGACTTTACAAGCTCATCCCAACTATTTCCCCTGCACGGGGCATGAGGGTATTCTGTCAGGCTGTTTAATGTTGCTGATCACTACCGGTATGTCCTAACTAAACATTGTACAAATCGCGACCTCAGATCTTGTTTGTTCTATCTTCATTGCCTGAAAGAAAAAAAAAAGATCTTTTAGTATGTAGAAGATTTATAAACAATTCGTGGGTGACGCGATGAGTTCGCCTAAGTGCATGGCAGCAAATTTTACAGGAGAGACAAAAAACTGATTTACTCAAATATTTTTGTCATTCTCAGGAAATCTGTCCGACCAATAGTTCTATCGATGTTTCATACACAACATATAGGCAGAAAAGTTAAGTTGCTAAGGCCCAAGAAGCAGTAGTTAGAGATTTTGATATTCTGCGTGCACTTATGCGATTTGCGCGTCGTGATCAGAACGCATAAGCTACTTATGCGGTTGGATCACGTCGGACATCAGTGAAAACTGAACTTATGCGGTGCCCAGACTCTGATTACTGGTATTTGTTTTGATTGCCTTAGTCTAGAATTATTTAAAATGTGTCTGTAACGATAATGTTTATTGCAATAATAGTTCTAAAAAGGATATAACTTTTAGAAAAATATTTACGTTCATGTTTTTTTGTTTTTTTTACAGGAACATTCATAATTAGTAATTGAAAATGAAATGTGTGTATGTGTGAGAGAGAGGGAGAAAAGGAGAGGGAGAGAGAGAATGAGAGGAAAGACAGACAGACAGAACAGAAGGCATACAGATACAATGAGAGACAAATGTAATATTTATTAAAAAACAAAGTAATGGTGTTCAAATGAGTGTTTATTATAGATCCAGAGACGTGCATAATAATAGTTCTTGATGATTTCACACTTGTGTGATTAAAAAAAAAAAAAGTGAAGAGATGATAATAATGATAATGTAGAGAGCATGGCTTAGTTTACACAGTATAATTTCTGTATGGGAAATAATGTTTAATAAATTACAGAACAACAGCATTATAATGTTTTGATGCACGTAGATTGATGAAAATGTGTATAGACGTGGAGAGTGATAATGACAATTTCAATGATGATGATGATGTTCATCACGTGAATTAGATTTCGCTTGATAAAAATTTCATTCATGTATTGTTAACAGTTTAACATAAGTTTGTGGAGCAATAAATTAGTATAGATTATATACATGTAATTGACTTAAGCAATGAAAATATAAATAGAAATTGAAAAACAATGCTGCTGTTGCTGCAGCTGCTACTGCTAATGATGATGATATGATGGTGTTAGTGGTCATGACAAGATAAAATATGAATATAATGATCGTCATGAACGGCGATTTAGGAACTGGACCACGAAATGATAGAAAATGGATACGAGTTTTGATTAATAGAGTCCATGTCACAAAAATTCACCTTTGCTTGGATGAGTTAGGATTGTTCAGTTGTGAAGTAGGCTGTCATAAAATGCATGATAGTCTTTTGCGATCACAGATTTCAGCTCTTGCAGATGTTGATACTTGGATTTGGAGATCCTTAATTGCTCATGATACATTTGATACGGTTTTTTGATCGGTCTCTTTCCAAAGTCTCTGGTTTTTGGTATCTCCTGGAAATCATCAGAGAATTTGAGCTTGTATTGGATCATACATTGTTTTTCTCCATCAGGGGCTGGGCTATATTTGTAACATCGAACATCAGTTACTGTAGGATCTCCAGCTTTTCTTCCCGGACGAATGCTGGTGTAAGGTCCGCACTGGCTGAAGTTTTGGAAAAACTCATGTGAGAGGTAGAACACTTTAAAAGGTGAAGGGTTTTTCCTTGCACTCATTATAATATCCACATAGTCGTGAGGAACACTCACACTCTTTCCTTTCCTGGCCTTCTCAACGAGCATGTGGCAGTTATCCACTTCCATGTGAGTATGACCCACGATTAGGTATTTGTGGAGGATTGTTGTCTTATGCAAAGTCTTGTAATGCATTACTCAGTTGCACGTTTCTATTTTGATACGTGCACCCGTCGCTGAAAATAAAAATTGTGTCAAAATGGTCCATGTTTTCAAGATGGTGTCTGATGCAGGTAGCAAACTCATTTGAGGTCATTCCTCCTTCAGTTTCATTCCATACGTAGCACGAAACGTCACTGGTTGCAAGGTCGTAGATTGTGAAATTGTTCACTGTCAATTTTGTCTTGAAATACATGGCATTGGCCTCGGTGTCTGGAGCCAATAGAACCGATTCCAGATCAACATAAAAAGCTGCAAATTTTTTATCACCCGCTGCGTGGCTTTCTTTGGCTTTGTTTTTGTCTGACTCCTTCTCAGCTAAGGCTTCCTCTTTCTGTATCATATGCTCTCTCCACACATCTTCCGTAATGTTGCCAGTCTCATGGCCAACACAGGTGTTGCATCTATCCTTTTTTGGTTGAAATAAAGATAAGTTTTTGGCCCTAAAGGAATCCTTAAAAGCTGTCAATTTCAAAGGCTGTGTATTCCGAGACTCACAATAGTCTTTGTAGCACTCATGCAGCTGAAGGAGTGAACGAAAGCGGCGTTCAAGATACAATTTTGTTGAGTCTTTGCGACAGTAATGGCTTGGCATCTTTGGAAGATCTTGAAAGAACTTGTCAAGGAGTACGTGTTGATCTTTGCCTCGGACATAATGAGCATTTGACGGGGTGGGTTTGCATGAGGGACGCAGAAAATTGCGATTCACTGATGTGTTCTGGTTTCTCATGTCTTCAGAATCTGGATCGCTGCCGTCGTCTTCATTTTCAAACAGAGACCTCACAAAATGAGTCGTCAATCCAGTTGTGTTCAGAAACATCTTGCCACATACTGGCAGCTTAGATCCATTCTTTTTCAGTGAATATCGAATGGTCCGTTGACGACTTCTTTGGGCATCTTTTTTCTTTCTCTTTACTGGCACCTCATCAAGCAGTCCAAAGACAAATGACCTGTTTTCATTCCAAGAGAGTTGCCAAATACTTTCAAAAATTTGTTGTCGATCCTCTTCAGTGAAACATGAACACATTTTTGTAGCGTCCTTGCAGTTACACCTCTCTTTTAATGTGCGCGGTGGCACACTTTTGCCAGTACTGGCTGTGTAACCTTGTCCGTGTTCCCGCAACCGTTTCTGAATGTTTTGTTTCCATTCTTCTGGTTTTCGTTTTCGCCGTGGTGTGGATTTCAATTGTTCCTTTTCAAAAGTTTCCAAATCGTTCTGTGCGCCAACGTCAGCATCTGCTCCATGAACGGGGACACTATTTTGAATCGGCGGCGATGAAGGACACTCTGTCTGCTGAATCTGAGACAGCACAGCTTCGTCATGTTTGGGAGGCGACAACGGACTGTCTGTCTGCTGACTCTGAGACAGTACAGCTTCATCGTCTTTGGAAGGCGATGAGGGCCTGTGTGTCTGCTGAATCTGAGACAGCACAGCTTCGTCGTCTTTGGAAGGCAATGAGGGACTGCCTGTCTGCTGAAACAACAGTTTCGTCTTCAATGGGCTGAGATGAAGGGCCGCCCCTCTGTTGGATTTCCGACATCACAGCTTCGTCCTCGATGGGCTGCGATGAAGGACTGTCTGGCTGCTGAATGGGAGACAAGAGACCTTCGGCGCGAATGGTCTGTGATGAAAGATTGCCAGGCTGCTGGCTCGAAGACGGTGGGGCCTGGGTTTGAAGTGAAGATTTGCTGTCAGGTGTTGACCATCGGATGTCATCCTTTGAACTGCCTTGAAGTATGCTGAAACTATCAAACTCAATATTGTTGGTGTCATTCAGAGCGAATTTTTCAATGATGTCCCTCGCATCAGAGGATGACAAGTCGATATCTGGAACGGATGGCAATGAAGTGCGTATGGGTGGAGATGTACTTTGCTCCAACAAAAGTTGCAATATTCTTCCAGCCCGACTGTTTGGATCCATGGTCTCTTAGCAATGAAGAACTTGATTCTACTTTTACAGGATATATTACAGCCCCGTCTTAGCTAGACTAGGATCAACTAATGAAGTAGCTCCGGTGTACGACTTTTATACTCTTATTATAACAGATGATAGAAACAAATTTGCCATATACGGCAATCTCCGACAATGGCCACGATTAATATTGACCAGATGGGCTCGAGTTAGGAAGATGCCATATATGGCAAACCGTCGCTTTAGATATCTGCTGTCTAGACAACTGGGTAACATGATGACTCACACACAGAAAACCTAATGCTGGTAAGCAATATTTTAAACAAATTGTCCCGATCAGTATCCGTATGGCTAAGGTCGGTACAACCTAATCCCTTTAATGTTGACCGACAATGGCCACGATCAGTATTGACCAGATGGGCTCGAGTAGGAAGATGCCATATTATATGGAAAACCGTCGCTTTAGATATCTGCTGTCTAGACAACTGGGTAACATGATGACTCACACACAGAAAACCTAATGCTGGTAAGCAATATTTTAAACAAATTGTCCCGATCAGTATCCTTATGGCTAAGGTCGGTATAACCTAGTCCCTTTAATGTTGACCGACAATGGCCACGATTAGTATTGATCAGATGTACCTGTGCGACTTCATGACGCCGCAGTCTAGCCGACACACAACGTCATCAAAGGGATTTAATAAAAATATTAGCTCTCACTGACGCACTTGTGCGTTTTCAACACGCCGAGCGGAAGGCTGGGCTACGCCAGATGCAGCGTGATGAAATCACATAAGTGTCGACGGCGCACTTAATCGTTTTCATCGCGTCGGGCACAAGGCGGAGCCATGCCAGACGCAGCGTGATGAAATTGCATACGTGATGACAGCGCACTTAGGCGATTTCATCACGTCGCGATGTAGTTATGCGTTTTGATTATTGTCAAATATTTTCATTTTGGTAGTGATTTAAGCTCTGAAATTTTTACACCACATCCGCAAGGGTGTAAGGAGCATATTTACGGAAGAAAGTGCCTCATGAAAAAAATGTCACTTATGCGTTGTCATCACGTTGCCCACGAATTGCACCTTTGACACTTGTTTCAAATGCGTTGTGGCAGTTATCAGGCTGTTTCACAGTTCTGATTTAATCTTACTCCCTATAATTACAAAACCAAATAGAGAAAATACTGATTGGTGCTCACTGCCCATCTGTCGCTGAAGTCCTGTGTGAAGTGCCACAGTCCACTAAGAACAGTGTCATACCAGATACCATTTTAAGTCTCTGATAATACTCAAGTCCCCAACGGTTAACGTCGAAATTCTTCCTTGTGCTAAACGTGGAATTGGAACAAACAAGAACTGAAGCCGGGAAGTGTTCTGCCCGGACATTCGCCATCATACCTTACTGGAAATAGCAATTTTAATACTAATAATGTATTATTGTACATTGTTGTAAGTTAGCACAGCAAGAGTGCTTTGAAATGAGGTTTTTGTTGTTGCTGTTGTTTTTTAATCAGCTTTGGCTCGTCAAGCTGTAAACTAATTATGTAACATTTTGTCAACGTCTCCTGAGCCACTACATAAACACACGTGGATGCAAAGATGACCCGGAGGTTTGGAAGGGCAGGGGAGGCGAGGTTGAGCTTGCAATCAGACTGCATGAAACGTTAGCCTAAAGATTAAATCTGACCTGAGATTCCATGTCAGACAATTTGCCAACCTTTAAATGTTCCTATGTCATTGATTTCACTTGATGTTATAAAAACCAGGAGCAAAAAATTATTTTCATCCCACACATTTGCCGACAGTGACAATAGTTATACACGGCCAGACAGGGGTGGCGAGGGGGAAACAAACAAAACGTTAATTGTGTCTGACGTCTTAGAAACCTGGGCTAAATATAGAGGCAGATCTGAGCTGGGCAGACTGGAGAGATCAGATTTCCGATGTCGTATCCAGGAACAATAACCGGACGCAGACACAGAAACATGGAAACTGAGTATGCTCCCCTGATTGTTGGGTATAAAAGTTTTGTGATTTCATCTCGACAGATCAGCGCTTCTTTTTTGTTTTAAATGTCCTGCTGTACTTGAGCAGAGGAGACATGGTGGAAGGGGTTATGGGGTGGGGCAGCTGGGATGGATGGATGTATGTATGGATGGGTGGATGCCATGACGTGTAGGTGCTGGAGCATTGATTCTCTGCTTCAGGTTTCTGTAGATCGTGATCAAGTGTCGCCCGGTCTTGCCTGTGCCACAATTTTCTGCTGTCATCGTTTTCAAGTGGCGTCTAGATCTTAGATCTTCAGGATGGAACAGTTTTTGTTTCTTCTCTAATACTCGCTGGCAGGTAATTGTAAACTTCAGGGAAGAAATAACAAAACAAAAAACCACTCACGTGTTTCTGTGTGTGAGAATGGCAGCGTCTCTCCCTCCACCCCCCCCCCACACACACTCATAGACTCAAATCACACACACACACACACACACATACACACACACACACACATACATTGCCCGTGTACCAGAACGTTCTGCCTGAGTAAAAATTCAAGATTGATTTGTCCCAAATGTGCCAATTTTGCCTCCATTCCATCTCCCACACGGAAAGTGTACCGATCATATACACCCAGGCTGTGGATGCGCACGGACACATTGTCTATTTATTAAATAATAGCATATTTTACAAAACCGAATAGGCAGAACACGCATATCCGCCATCTTCAGTGTCGGGGCCAATGTATCACCAAGACGATCGTGACACTGATTTTGACTCGTGTTTGATTTGAATTTGCGAGGCACGGGATTCGCCACGAGCCAACCGGCACGTGTGTTCATGTTCAATGGGAGACGTTCGGCCAATTGTTTCAATTCCTTTCTCTTGTTTACACGGACGGTAGGGAATTTGACCAGCTTGGATTCATCCGTTCCAACTCTGTCATATCCATCAACTGCAATGCAGCTAGAAGGCATTTTAACCGTTTAGACATATCTCGAAGTTACACTCATCAGCTGATCCACCGGTCATCTTGGGTAGCGGAAGAGCAAAACAAAGACACCATGTGACGTCATGCGCATTCTTCATTTTCAGAAAATGCTGAGTTGTGTTCACTGTTCACAAATCCCAGACTGGGAGATGTAATAAGTTATGACAGGACAACAATCACGAACGAACAAGTTTAACACTTAACAGAACAACCCATCAGACTCACACATTTATTAAACATAATTATACAGATAATAGCGCAATTACATACATTATATTATTGAATTTAACTGCCGTACAACGGCCTTATTCCCACATGCACTCTTCCTCGGATCCACAACCCGGTAGTTACTTCCTAAAGACACTTCGGCCTCAGCCTCTCCCCTCAGGGTCTTAATAGCACATTAATAATTCACTGGCACCGCAGTCTCTCAATATCACCTTCCTATTGCCATAACACCTTAGCATTCCCCTAGCACCTCAGCAGGGCAATAGCACATTATCATTTCAATAGCCCATCAACATGGCAATAGTACATTATCATTTCAATAGCCCATCAACGTGGCAATAGTACATTATCATTTCAATAGCCCATCAACATGGCAATAGTACATTATCATTTCAATTAGCACATTCACGCTCATATCTACGTCCCTGTCCGTGGCCAGACTGCCACGACTTTATGTGCCTCTACTGTCCTGCACCGACAGCCTCACTCTTGGCCTATGTGTGGCCTCCGGCCCTATGCTGGCCTATCCCCTGTGCTCACCGAGGTGGCTCTTCGGCCCGTCCCCGACACCTACATGAATAACATTACATTGGTATAATACCATACCACTTCTATTCACTCCACCTCTCCTTACAACCCATGAAGCGTACACACAATAGTTCACATTTCACTCACGAAACATCTTACGGTAACACACCTCCATCGTAGTACACAATACTCACTCCTGCTACAAATCCATGAACTCAACTTTCATCTATCGCTCATGGCGCACATTGCTATATCCAATATCAAGGACTTCCACATTCCTCACATATACTTATTTACATCATGGTAATAGACGAATATAATACATCAATCATAATTATCAATCATCGTTTCACCTACCAGTCATCACTGGAAAAAACTCTCTCACTAGTCTTCCGACTGCTCCCCTTATGTTCGCCCACTGGGCTTTCTCTTGCGTCCGCTCTTTAGGACGTTCTAACTTGCAGTGATAGTAATACAGCGCTCTCGCCTCCTTCAGACCCCCACCACTCATAACATGCATGCTTTTCTTACTTGTCTACGTGCGTTAATTTTACTCTCCTCCTTTCCCCCCGTAATTATTAACTATCGCTCACTCCACTCGTGACATATCACTCTAGACTTTGATCGACGTAGCTTACTTTGTTATCACAACTCCAATTTCTGTAGGAAACCTGTGGTTGTTGTTGTTGTTTTAGTTAGCTGCGGTAGCACTGTAACAAAATCGGATTACTAACTTATCATATTGCATGTACCAATGACTCTGTTCACGCAGTGCGTCTTAAGCCACGCCCATGATCAGCTCAGTGCCGTGTGGACGCTTTTCTTTACAGATGCTAATATGACACTGTTCCTTCTGATCCAACTCTCGTGTCTGCGGTTCCTAGTCTGACAGGTACCGCTTCGTATTATGATTATAGAACCGATAACTCACAACAGCTGAAAGTAATACAATTCACCAGATTACTACATGTATAGAGAAATACTTTAAATCAAAAAGATATGACACTCAGCATGCACAGTGTATTAGAGAAACTATTGAAGCAGATTACAGCAACTTACTGACGATCCATGTGTGCACAATATTTGCATACATCTTCCCGTTTTGGTCATTCACATAGGGTGACTGGCCAGTGATAGTTGAACGAACAGTGCCACCGACTGCTCCCTTGGCACGTTGGCAACAGCACAACCTTGCTTAATATGTAATAATGGCTGTAACTCCAATAATTTCCGTACTTTCTACGGCCTTGCTCGGGGAGTGTCAACATCTTGTTGTCATGTGAGAGAGGATGGACTAAATGTAACAAACACAACATTTTCTGGCAACTCGCTTGGCATGTATTCTCTAATCAAAAGAAAAATTCTTTGATTTCTCGGGGGCCTCAGCCGAAGGCCACTCTAAATTGTACTCATGGTCATTTTATAATCATGGTCAGCATGTCTGGAGTGGTCGACACGTGGACGAGGACAAGGATGGTCAACCGTGTGGGCGGAATCTTTAGGTAAGGTAGCCGCTCCTCTGCAACCTCGGACTTCTGGGTTGTGGGCAAGACCACCCACTGAATGAAAAAAACAATGAAAAACCAGTATGGGAAATTGATATTATAACACCTGTCTTGTTTTGGCTTAACACGTTTTTGAAATTCTTGATCTTTGGTAACGACTCTGGGCTTTAAGAAACATGTTCAGGCATGCAACATGGCCAGTCGTGTAACAAACAAGTGGGAGGTAGAAGAGACAACCCGATGTTTCAGCCATTAGACGGTAAAAGCCGCGAGATTTCCTGACCGGTGAGGGTTTTATCTCGCCTGGTCTCAACTTTCAGTCAGCTCATCTCGTAAGAAGCTGCTGATACAACGGGGGTTATTTCCGGTAAATGTGACACCACCACCCCCCCCCCCCATTGTCCCTTTGTTTTTCCTCGTACTGCCCCCCGCCCCTTCCCGTCCCGTCTTGCTCCCCAGCGCCTGGGCGGGTACTCACTTAAGCGTGGCTAATGGTGATGCCTTGAAAATGAAATGATGGCTGTGATTAATGGCCGGGCAACACATCCCGGCATGCCGCCAAACCCCGGGGAGGGAGAAGCTGAGCTCGCGACTGTCAAGCCTGGCCAGTCTCACATATTCTATCACTTTATCCCTCTGTGTCCCTCCCTCCCCCCACCCCCCGCGCGCCTTAACCACCCCCTCGTTCCTCTTAAGTTTGGTTTCTCTGGGTTGTTTACCCGAAGACCACACAAGTCGAAATCTCGGGGAGGGAGGAGGAGACAGACTTTTAGCTGAGCTGAGCTGGACATAGAAATACGTGATTACTGCTGTATGGTCAAGTCTTTTGAAGAAGATTGTTACTGAACGTTTGAAGCAAACAGAAACCACAGCAGAATTTTGTACATTTAACTAGCTGGGTGAAAATAATAAAAAAAAAACACAAAACAGCGATAGTAACACACACAATACTTACACCAACATACACCACCCACACCCACAAAAGAAATCTGCATCAACATACACCACCCACATCCACAAAAAATATCATCATTACCGCAAAACACCTACATCCATGAGGACGTCCACAGCAACATAGTTTATCTAGTGATTTGTTTGACGTACGTTACCCACAATACTGTGCTTTTGACCGCTCGGCGTCTCCGTTCCCCATTGCACGGCAGCTGACCATGCGCACTTGTACACATTTGGACCTTTATTCTTCTTTTTTTTTTTTTTTGATTGGCATAGTTAAACTTTCATCCATAGAGAAGAACTGAAATTCTTATGAAGATGAAACAAACAATACGGCCTTGGACCATTCTACGAAAATGAAATAAAATTCTAAAGTTAATGCGAGCACAAGTTTTCTGATGGTAAGTGAAGCAACACGTTACGGGAATACATTATATATATATATTTTATAATATGAACCTCATCAGGTAACATTTATTTCATCACAACAACAACATCCATATCATCACATTATCACGTCTACAACATCAACAACAATCGTTTCGAAGAAATCTAAGTTCCGCCCCCCCCCCCCCTTTTCACCGTCCCTGGCCAGTTTTAGTTTTACCACTTAGTGTCTCTCCGCTTCCTTCAATCGCCCCCGAGTCCAGCAGAGTTCCCTTCCCTCTCCCCCTTCCCCCGGCCTGTCACGCGAACAAACTCTTGTCTAAAGCCCTCCAGGGAAGATGAACGCTGGAGACTGAACCCGTTTGGTTACAATTCCATCTCTGTTGTTGCTTGTATAACTCTGCGGGCCATCATCTCCCGTGGTCTCGGGGGAGTTTGGCCCATAGAATCCTGCACAACTTGCAAAACGTTCAGATAGGAGAAGAACCAGTCAGATTTGAAGGGCTTTGTTGTTGCTCTGGAAACCGGAAACTATTTGAAAGTGGAATTGTTTCATCCATCATACAAAATGTCATAGGGATTCATCTTTTCGTCATCCATTCAGCCTATTTATTTATTGATGTACTCGTATGAACCCAGTCAAGTTGACGGGGGCGAAATGTTTGATTATTGTTATGAGAACTAGAGTTGACAGAGCAGAGCACAGCAGAGCCCAGCAGAACGCAAAGACAACAATCCCGACATTTACAGGACCCCGGCAACATTGGGTGCGCACCAAAGTCTGTGCTCGCCGAACACACTTCACGTCGTACTGCACCGTTCTTATCGCGTCGCATAAACCCTCCCGCGAGTTAGGGAGTTCAAATATTGATGGATTGATTAATTGATTAATTGATTGATTGATGCATTTGATAACTACATTACTATTTGTTGAATTCCTCCCCCCCCCCCCCCCCAAAGTCATACTCTTATAAACCTGTTTTATTGGTGGAATGCGATCAATGCAGGGCGATTCTTCGATTTGTGTCAAGGGACATCAGAGTACTCGATAATCACTTCATCTTGTATAATTTTCTAATTTATAAATTTATTGCAATATATCTGCCTTCGCCATCAATAATACATGTTTAAGCTGATGTTCCTGCCTCTCTATGCTGTAAATTAATTACGGACCACCAGAAACCGGCAAATTAGTCCCGTTTGGGGCAGCACTAAGACCGTCCAGAAAACAAACCACACCTAATCTGTCACGTGACGCATGCTAATTGGCCCTCGCCGGCCGTGCTGCTCAAGAACTGGCCGTGAATTAATTCCTAATATTGATACTTTATTGGTCTCGTCCACAGCATCCGCTCCCGTCCTCTATTTTTACGGAAAATGACGTAGGGAAAAAATAAAACACTCTTTGAATCCGTATACATGTCCATATCGCCCGTTCCGCTCCGCTTCTCACCGATATGGAGGCAAATCTGTGTTTTTCCTTCTTCATACGTCATTTCCCGTAAAATTTTGCTGAGCGGATGCAGTGGACAAAACCACTCAGTGTGTCGCCCAACTGATGACTTGTACGGAGCTGTGAGTGGTAACGGTGTCTGTTATAGTGGATTTCCAGCTAAGTGTCGGAATGGGAAAACCTGCGGGCAGGACGGGGGTGGGAGTGGAGGCGGCCTGGCAAATACAGACATAAACTGGTGGTCATTTTCCTGGACCGTCGTAAATCTGATGGTGAAATTACGTGGCCAGTGAGCTGAAGGACAGAGATGGGGGGGAAGGGGGTTGGAGTGTACACGGCAAGAGGATATGGCACATATAGAAATATCGTCAATTTCACATAAACATCTGTGGCTGCTCTGTCCTTCCAGATAGTACTAACATTCATTGACATTTAGCGACACGTTCAGTAGTTTTTTATCACACCTGTCGTCACTTCCTGTGCTATTTCAGGAAAAAATCCCAATGGCTTCGTCAGTAGATTAAAATCTTGAGTCATTACTTGGCTTGTTCAGCACATCCTTGGTGCCAGTGCGGGATTATTTCCGTTCCTCCAGGCGGGTGTTTCCGTGTTGGAGTTCCAATCTTAAAATTGAGCTGGATGGAAGCAGGGGACGCCTGATGGTGGAAGGGGCGGAGATTGGGGAGGGGACAGGCATATTACCTGTCAACGAGGTTGTGGAAAATCTGAGTGTGAAGAATTAGGTGCCCATTTATTATGTGTGAGAAGATGTACAAAGTCCAGCTTTTTAATCTCCTGGCAATTAACTGTGCCGATGATGTCCATCATGTGACGTGTAGTGGCTGCTGTCTGTATCCAACCGTCTTCTTCTGACCATCGATGGGTTTGAAGTGCGGCAAGCGACGAGCAATTTATTGATTAATCCCTGGTAGAGAATTGCATCAGATGAAGGGCATCAATCGATGCTGCAC
Source organism: Onchidella celtica (assembly GCA_963931925.1). Taxonomy (NCBI): domain Eukaryota; kingdom Metazoa; phylum Mollusca; class Gastropoda; order Systellommatophora; family Onchidiidae; genus Onchidella; species Onchidella celtica. Next base: position 73,808,581 of record OZ007570.1, on the reverse strand, counting down.
CTACAAGTGGATTAATTACGACAGGTCACACAAGCATCCCCGGCATGGCCGTTCCTTCATGATTTACCTCTCATCTTTCATTATCTTTTTTTTTTTTTTAAACCTTTTCACATCGCAGGGCTAAAGCGTTTCAAGTTCCCTCTTAACGCTCATATTTCATAGTAATCATTGCCAGCTTTGAAAATCTGCAGAAAAAAAAATAAATCTCTTGATAAACTTACAATATGGGAGTGCTAGGTAAGATTGGAAGGCAGGAATATAATATGTTTTGCACGCAAACATACGCCGTGCAGCGTGTAATGAAGACATGTGCAAACTCAGAGCTTGAGCTGCACGGCGTGAACGGTTGAGAGGGAAGTGCCATGCTAATGTATGCAAGATGCAACAGCGGACACATCAGTTGTAAAGTACGGCGTTCAGGCCCTTTTTTGGGATGATATTTGAGTTTCTGTTTGAGTTTGGGTTTGATAACGGCCATTTTGCGCCTTTCACGGTCTATCGGGCCGATGTGAAAAAGTTTTAGTCATGAGAGTTGAACAGAAAACACTGATATTAGATTTACGCCCTTCTGGAAACCAATGTAATATGACTGGAAATCGCCGGCCACGAACAGAAACTTGACGTGATTTCACGTGCACAGACCGGAAATGGGCTCAGGGAATGTTGGTCACGTGATGTTGAGGGAATTCTTTTATTCCAGTGAATTATAAAACCGCTTGTTGGGACGAGAAGCCGGTGACCAGACATTCATAGCACAAGAGAAATGACATTCATAATTCTGTATTCCCCCAGTATGGCGTCCTTGGCTGCACGCGCTTCAGACAAATTGCTCTCGACAAGGTCAGAACCTAGGCAGACACTGGCACAGCGCGCCTGAGGGCAAAGATGGCGGAGAGTTACAATAATGACTAGACAAAGTTTATGTTCCAAAGCCCCGGGAGAATCTTTTCTTCCTTTCCTTTGTAACCATTACTTTTGTGATTTATTGTAACTTTTTTTTTCTAACTGGGGGTTTTGTAACATGTAACTTTTTTCTTACGGAGGGTTTTGTAACATGTAACTTTTTTCTTACGGAGGGTTTTGTAACATGTAACTTTTTTTCTTACCGAGGGTTTTGTAACATGTACTTTTTTTTTTCTAATTGGGGGCTTTGTAACAATGACATGTAACTTTTCTACTGACTGGGGGCTTTGTAACATGTAACTTCTTCTTCTTTTTTTTTTCTTCCATATCCTAACTTCTTTCTTTCAAGGTGTGCTGCAATCTCCACGACTTTTTGGGAAAAACAAAAATGGAATAGTTGTGGGCTGGGAGATCGGACAACAATAGATTTTATCGAACTCCAGCGATTTCATCAACAACCGCCTTCGCTTTTTTGCTCTGAAATGTCTAATGATTCTTTCTGTTTCGTAAAGTGATTAGTTTTCCCAATGTCCTTCCCAGCCGATGTTGGTTTTGGAGCCACAGACCGCCGTGTCGAAGTGTTCTATGTCGAAAACTGCTTTTTGAGCGAATATTGAATATTCGTTGATCATTATTCGAATATTCGACGTTGACTCGATTACTTGGTCGTTTCCTTACAAGAACTACAACTCCAAACCTAAAATTATTATTGAAAAGTTCCTGTTCCTGATATTGTGGTACGTAGGATCGAGCACTCAGTCTTCTCGGATAAGGACGAAAAACTCGATTGACCCTTGTGCACGTTGAACACGCTCAGGATACCTTGGTAGCCGGAAATGGAGAAGAGAAGGCTAACATGGCCTCCGCCAGGGCCAAATTAAAAAAAAACAACAACACCAGAAAAACCTAATACCTAACCCCCCCCCCCCCAATCCCCGCCCAAAAAGAAAATAAGAAAACCGCAGACAAACGCTGCACTGTGGGGACGATGTGCCTGTTCCAGCTGTAACTGGGCTGCAATGACAATAAGGCAAATTTCTCAAATGGAATGAAAAAAAAAAGGTATACAAAATGCAACCAAAAGAAAATTCGACTTTTCAACTACTTTTCGTGTCCAGTACCCGAACACTAGCGAAGACATCGAATGTCACCAGGTTGTGCTGCCGAGTGTGTGTCTGTGTGTGTGTGTGTGACGATCATAGGGAGGCGAAGATTTCCCAATGCCAGAACAGAACAGCCCCGAATATTCCCATCGCCTGACCAAAACGAATTACCAATCAACCCAGAAGATCAAGATGACACGGTGACATATGATCCAGCGAGATCTCTGAACACACAACATTATTGTCCTCAGGCAGTTGAGAGCTGCAATGTAAGGCGACATGACATGAACCCGTGAAACGCTTATCCTATCTCTCTGATTGTGTACATCTCCATGTGTGTATAACCAATCATGCATGTGTTTGTGTGCGTGTGCATTACCTCATGAATCGGCCACACCAGAGATGGAAAAGTTGTGTTCCGGTGCTGAGTATTGTGGGTAAGAAATGGCGGCGGGGGCTTTGACCGGAGATTTTCATATAGTTTTTGCATTGTCAGTTTTGTGTTTTCCATTTCCTCTCGTCACGTGACCGGAAACATGACTCGCGGACTCACAAAGAACTTCATTTTACGGTTGGACGATGAGATTTACAGTTCATCTAAGTTTTTTGCCACCGAGTTCTTGATCTCGCTTGCATTGTGTGTTCCATAGACCACAGGAAAAAAAAAAAAGGTAAAATCACAAATTGCGGGCTGTTTCCACCAACTGAACCAATGAAGACTAACCGCTGTTCATGTACAAATTAAAGTCCAGTTGCATCAAAATCCGCAGTGAAATCGACGTGTGTGTGTGTGATTGAGTGTGCCTTGTTATATTATGTTTGTGTGTGTTTGTCATCTTTATTTACATGATGTAAGTGTATGTATAGGCGTAAGTGTGTAGATATGTATACACGGGTTTGTGTGCTATCATTAATGTGTTTGTATGAGTGTGTTTATGTATATTTGAGTGCGCGTCTTTGCCTGATTGCCTGTCTGTCTGTCTGTCTGCCTGGATGTATCTGTGTCATGTAGTTTTCCCTCTCATTCACACGTGTGACGACAAGAGAAATAATGAAAACTGAATCAGAAAGCGATAGACAGGAATGAACCCCCCAAAAAACTATGAAAAGATGCCACAAACACTTCACACGAAATCAAATTCAAGAACAGGATGTTGATATGCTGTAGCTGAAATAGCATGATTTGGTGTTTGTCCACGTTTTACATCCCCTCTGACGTTCCCACTGTGCACTCCAAGTAAGAACACAATTATTGGTTTCTTCACTTAGGTCATCCAAAATTTGTGAAGTCGATCCCACGCCGTCCTCTGCGCCATCACCCCCATCCCCATTTTTTCCCAGGTGCAGAACATGGCCACACGCAAAGATTAAATATAATCCAAAATGAAGAACTGAAACTTGAAATTCTCATATAGGCCGTGGGACCAAAATCCTAGCTGGTCTCTAAAGTAAAGTTCGTTACGCACCCCCTAGGGAAAATCTAGGTATGGTTTTAATATGTTCCCAGTAACCATCTTTGACTAAAAATTAAATGTTGTCATCCGTAACTGTGCACATTAATAACTTATTCTTAAAAAATAACAATGTTTATTGCTATGTAACATCTGTATTTTTGCATTTTTGTTTCGTTTTACATTATATATTTCACAAAATGTCCACCTTCGAACGCAAAACTGGCAAAAGGCTTTTTTATTTGACCACCTAAACTAACCCAATTTTACATGTTCATTTCAAATACGGCGGAGGGTGAACGGAAGTTTTTATTATTTTGATTAGTTTCGTTTATGAATTTATAGAAAATGCATTGTTTCCTCGTGCTGCCATTTTCATCCTCCATCTTGCCTCCATTCTGTTATAGTACCGGGCAGGTCATAAAAAGTAACCATATCAAGCTTGCTGCTCAGTGTCCTGGCGCGCATGAGTTCTAGATCTAGATCATGCTTCTTAATTAAAACCCTTGATAATGAACCTTCTGTGGTGTCTAAAGATGACCACAAACCTAATGATTCTCGAAATTTCATCCAACTTTTCAAAGAAAACTGAATTATAATTATTGCTTTTTACATCTTTCTTAGTGTGCATACAGCATTCCATCATGGAGGCAGCCATTTTGGATTTCGCGGCGAAAGGCTCAATTCCATTGGTTGATTAGAATAGCATTGTTTAAATGGCAAACTCAATTCGCGTCATTAATTATTATTTATTGGCACACTTTACATACAAATTGTACAAAAATGTGCAAGACTTGAAATGACAACATTGGTCTTTTTTAGTGAAGGGGAGATGCATAAGAGCTTGCATGCAAAAAATCAGCTTATCCCCTGAGGTGCGTAACGAAATGACAAGCTACAAGTTTGGTCCCACGGCCTAATACCCAGGGTACCGGATTCGATTTCCGCTCGATCAGGTATGTTGAAATTGTGGTGGGAAATTTCTTGTCCCTGATTCTATGGTAGGTAGCATCGAGCACCTAGTCTCCTCAGATAAGGGCGAAAAACTCGGAGCATGCTGTCCACGTTGCGCACGTTAAAGATACCTTGGCAGTTGGAAATGGAGAAGAGCAAGCCTAGCGAGGTCGACGGTGTGGGGAAAGTAAAAAAAAAAACCCACAAAAAAAAAGACAAAATATTAACAAGAAATGTGAGGTGCAAATGCAAAGAGCCACCGCCCTCCGAAAGTACAGACCTTAAATCAAACTTGAAACTCTTAGGAGAAGGGATTATGTGGCCTTGGAATTGCCGAAAAAGGACATAAAAAATTCAACATTTGGTAGGAGCACAAGTTATGTGACGTCAAGTGGAACATACCATTAAGACAAGGCTACGTCAAGAAGATTGAATATAGAACTATAACCAATTGGACGTTCTCAATACTTTCTTCCTGTGTGATGCTGACCTAGTTCCCCGCGGCCGCCCGGCCACTTATGAGGACTGAAGGGGCGAGCATGCAGCGTTAGGAAAGGGCAAGGAGAGTTTGTGTGAATGGATGACAGAGGAGAGCAGGAGTTACCGGCCCTGGAGAATTGTTGAGTTAATGAAATTTACAGCTGTGCAACCCTTGTATTGACACCATGATGGAGGTGTCAGTCCCCGCAACTCTTGCAAAGGGCCAATAATTGGGGAAGACGTTACTTTGGCTGTACTGAATTCTGACGCTGTATATCATGTTTCCGTGCTGTCCCGTGTTGGTTCCCGGCCTGTATAACGCCAGCGAAGACCGACAAACCAGCCACAGTTTTGCCTATATTTATCGTGTCTGCGCTATGGTAATCAATTTTGCTTCAAATATCCGGTATCGAATTCCCCAAAGACAAACCTGTAGAACGATACTTCCTGTGGATGTTCCCACATTCCAACCGATGTCGCTGAATCGTCTGTTTGACGTCACAGAAAATGTAGATACGCAATAAAAGTTTCGTTCTTTACCAAATTACTCAAATCCTGGGCAAAACAGCTCCAGGCTGAAGTTGCCGGGAAATAAAGATTTTCAACAAAATATTCAAACGTGTGTTTACTCATTAGATAAGACTCCCCATGGATATATAAAATGAGTACGCCCCTGTAGTGACGTCAGTGGCACGGCATAAAATGCTATACTTTATTTATTCTTCAAGTCATTCAAATCTTCCTGTAGTCTTGTGTTAGCTCCCTTTAGTTTAGAAGGTTGTCTGCCCTTGGCATTTACACTTCACCTTTCTTGTCTTTATTTCTCTTCTTCTTGTTTCTGCGTGTTTTGGTGGTAGCCATTAGCTGGTTGTTGTTGTTGTTGTTGTTGTTGTTGTTGTTGTTGTGAGAATGTTGCCGGGGCAGCGGCCTTGTTTGGCCTGCTCTTCTGGACTTTCAACTACCAAGATCTTTTAACGTGCGCTATGTGCACACGAACCATCCCAGTGTTTCTTTTTTTGTCCTTGTCCTTATCCCAGAAGACTAGATGCTCGATCCCACCCAACATAGGACCAGGGACAGGCATGCCTCCCCCCCCCCTAAAAAAAACAAACACCAACATTCAGCATGCCTGCACCGACAGGGAATCGAACGCGGTACATTTGGCATGAAAGGCGTGAACCTGCCTCTAGACCAACGTGTTCCCTTTTCCTGTTGTCTTAGATCCTTCGCTATTGCCATACGTGTGGCAAGGAGGATGGTAGACAAAGCTGAGCAGTTTGTCTCCGTCTACTAGCAGAATATCTCAGGTCAAAGTGAGCAGGAAACCAAATGAAACTTGCCTTGTGTCCAATCTCCTGATTGTCACAACTAAATCTTTTACTGCATCAATCAACGCAGCCGGGATCTCTCAGATACTTGAAGCCGTTCACAACCAGCTGCAGCTGTGGATCCCCTGGGTAGAGTACAGGTCCAGACATGCTGTTTGAAAGGCAAATTGGCTGGCTTGACTTTGACAAGTCCAAATCTCTGCCTGACTTTCGTGTGACCTCACACCATCCTCTTTTACCATCCGCCCCTAGTGCTTTCACAGAAAGTCCCATTATTGGGGGATTATATGCCAAGAGAATCTGCACTCCCCCCCCCCTTCCACGCATACACATAACATACAGACACTCATACGCACACAGACACACAGTGACTTTCAGAGTCTCATGGTTAAGGACAAAGTGACTGCAATTTTCAAAAGCTGTAGGGCGGGACGCGTGAATTTTTTTTTCCGTACGAGCTTTAGCAACTTCAGGAGCGGTGCAGCAACACACACCCCCAAACACAGGTCATCGGCTAAGGGATTTCTCGTCCTATCGAACACCGCCATGGGTGTTGCAATCGCTGGACTGCGGCTGATATGACTCTGAACGTCACCGAAGATTTCTGTCCTGTGTTTGGAGGTGTGTTGCTGCCCGGCCCCTGAATTTGCTAAAGCTCGTACGGAAAAACACCACGCTGGGGGGGGGGGGTGCCTTTGTGATCACGTGGCTGCCCTCCTATATTTTAGTGTTTTCCCACAGATATTGAACAGAAAAAAAAAAAACCCGAGAAATGTCTCCTCAAAGACTGGTGTTAGGGGGGCGTAGACTAAACACAAACCCCAGAAAGAGAAAATACAGAATTGTGTTTATTGTCCAGGAATGGCTTACAAAAGAAACTACCACTCGCCCCCCTAACGACAGCCCCTTGTCAAATTAATGCCAAATATATCTCTGTCCGGGTGTCATTGCGGTCTAGAACTGGCTGAATGTTCAATGAAAAACCTCAGTTTCACCAGCGACGCTATATAAGATTGGGCAGTGGAGGCGTTTTACGCTTGCAGCTATCGCGCAGGTCACCTATCGGGGAATTGAATGCGTAAGAGGTGCATAAACAATGGTCGTATATTGTACATATCCGAATAGAGAAGCTGCTCAGCGGCCAATCTAGGCCGCGATTGAATTATATTTCTTTGTAATTTTAATTTCATTCCCTGTGAAAAACTGCTTAAATCGACATATTATGTCTCTTACCGATGGCCCTTTACAGTAAAACAACAACAACAACAACAACAACAACACGACGGCAAAGACGGCGACAACAACAACAACAACAACAACAACAACACAAATGGTCCAATGTTGAACATGCTGTGGCCCCTGTCTGCATCAGCTGTCACATAATCCAGGCTGTTGGAAACTGAGTCGGCGTCTTTTGTTTCATGATAATTATACCGTCTCTTCTGTTTTTATCAACATTTCCGCTCTTGGCGTCTCCAGTCTGGCCGCTGATTTTTATGTCTTTTTGAAAAAAGTCCAGCCTTTGCAATGCCCAGGGAATAGGACGGTATCGTGACGTGCTCTGGTGCTGTGCATAGACGGTGGTAATGTTCGTCGGAAATGGGTCAAATGTTCAGTTTGATGTCAGTTTACGTTAAACCCCAAGCCGCAACCTGCTCGTATGAGTGAGTTTGAGTTTAGGTGTTTAGGTGGCGTGTGTTTCCAGTCACCGATAGTGTCTTGTGGGTAAATTTTGGTCATATTCATAGTGGAGCAGATGACAATGGCAGACTGCCAGAGTTTCAGTGATATGGAAATAGCAAAAGTCGAAGAAGGTTAATTTTTACACGCCGCGCCCAATTGAAGCGGTTCAGTATGTGGGTCAGGAGGCAGCACAGGTCTCTCCATACGTGCCACTTTTAGATATTTAAAAAAAAAAGAATAATGTTTGATAGACCGAAGGGCCTTCGCACGTCTTGTGTCAATGAGAAGAGTAGGGTCAACTTTCGACAACACGAACACGAGGACTATCAGGAGATAAACTTTCAGCTATACCATTTACCCCCAAAAGACTAACACCAGCAGAGGCTGACAGTCGCTTAGCGAAAGCTAAAGCACCGAGGCAGTCGGTAGCTTGTGAATGCCACTGCGGGAAGTGGGGAGGTGAAGGGCGAACAACACTTGATCGCCGCGGCGCGTATAGGTTAAAGCAGCCATCGGGGTTTATTGAGGTCAGCTGTCTGCCACCTGCAGATCATGAGAGAAGATGAGGATTTTGTAAAGAAAAAAGAAAGGGTATAATCAATAATTTGTCTGAGGTGGAATGTTCCAGATTCCCAGTTTCTGCTGCTGACCTCTCCACCCAAGCTTTATCAAACACAAACACTTATGGCTGTCTCTGCTTGTGTTTCCTGCTCAGAGCAAAGTTTGCTCATTTGGCCCCCATTACTGGCAGTTTCAAGTGTAGTCCTGTCTGAGTGTTGGTCAATCTCTGGGCTCTAATTAGGTCCTTAGACCTGGCGCACGGAGAGATGGAAAAATATCATTCGTTTCTACATGTCTACATGTGTAAGATGAATACTTCTGTGAATATCTAGCTGTGTCCTGACACGTGTATCCTTTCTCTAGTGATGGATGAATGTTGTTAGGGGACCGTAGTATCTACTTACAAAACCAAACAGAGAAAAAAAGAACTAAGTTGCGGTCACTGTTCAGCTAGAGATAATAGTGTAAAAATCCACGGTCCCCTAAAGCCATCCAGTATCTTCGTGTGTGTGTGTGTGTATCTGAACCTGCATATGTGTATGTGTGTTTAGAAATAGTTGTACGTGTCAAATCCCGGCTTTACAAACAAATAGTTAGGGAACTGTACATTAAATTCAAACAAAAATGAGAAATAAAAAAACAATCACATCAAAAGCCCGTACGTTGTTCCTGAGGGGAAAAAAAAAATGCCTACAGGTAAAATAATTCATGAAACTGAGTTATCGCACAATGGCTGATGTAACATGGCTGCTGTCCTTGTGTAGTTTCTAACTCAAATCCGGGGCTTTGGGGGAACTTTTTTTGTTTCCATATTTCAATTTTGTTCCAGCCCTATTGCGACGTCACTGCGAATTTTTTGTTGCTATAAAATCTTTACTCTAATTGCCCATAATGAATTAATATTGTACGTCTATACTATTATCTGCATTTTTTGAGAGAATTCATGGAAGCGCAGGTATTACTTCGGTATCTGCCAATGACGTCACACTGCGATAGATGCTGAAGTCAAAATTCTCTGACCTTCTACCTCTCAAAGGGACATCACGCGATAGGATAGAAGGGAGAAAATCTACCCTTGAGTTTTGTTATTCCCCTGTCAATCCGATGGGTTTCCCAGGTTGGGCAAAATGCAATCAGCTTTGGTCTACACTGGAACTCAACTAGCCGTGGAGATATCACCAGTGTCACCGGAAGTAGATAACGCCATGAAATAGCATGGGTTTCTCTGATGTTGATCAGACAGTCACGTGAACAAAGTGTCCGCCTAAAAGATCTGTCGATAATCGGAACTGGCATCAGCCGGGCCATGTCACCAGCAACTCGCGGATATTGCATTTTTACTCAATATTTTAACATCTCCCTCTTTCTATTTTTTTTTTTTCACTTCGAGCAGGACTACCGCACTTTCCAAATAAATATATACATACACACCCACGCGCCCACACACCCACTCACACTTATACACATACAAACAGGCACATAATCAAATAAGAAAAAATGCCGTTAGGGGCACGTAGTCTAATTACAAAGCCAAATAGAGAAAACACATGGTTGTGTTCACTGTTCACCAATGGCGCGTTATATAAATTACCACGTGTCCCTAACCACAGCCAATAAGAAAAGTCCAATCTGGTGACATTCGCAGATCAGCATAGTTATCATTATTTACATTGTATGTTGTCTACCGTCTAGCTTTACTGCCTGTAAGTCTGTCCTTTTAGTTCCCCTGTCTGTCTAATGGAATGTCTTTATGTCGACGTGTTTGTGCCTGTCGGAGGGAGGATGGGCTGAAGGTAGTAGTCACTGAGCATTCTGTTCTCTGCTCACACACAGGAGAAGTGGGGACAGGGAAATGACGTGTGATAGTAAAACACAAAGATATCTGGATATGTGAAATTGTTAGACTGTGAGAGATGCTCGCAGCATCGTGAAACAACGCCAGTTCATGATGCAGATTCAAAAATAATATGTTATGTTTTAGCGGTTCTAGATATTTTCTTAAACATTTTAGTGACAGCAAAGCTGAGATTGAAAGCCTATAGGAAGAGCAAGCCAAAACCCACCACCAGATTTGACACGGACAAACTGAAAGACCCTGAAATCAGCAATGCTTTTCAGATCGAAACAGAAAACCGTTTCTCAGCATTACTCAAGGAGTGGTCAGCTGAAGAAAGACACCCAGATACACTGTGGAAAGACATGAAAAGAATTTGGAGTGAAACAGCTGAATCGAAACTCGGGAAAAGAACGAGGAAAACTCCCAAACCATACATCAGTGAAGAAGTGATAGAGCTTGCAAAAAGAAAGAGCAAAGCCAGAAAACTTAGTAAACAAGATGAATATCATGCACTGAAGAAGGAAATCCAAACAAAGATCAGAAGAGACAAGAATGCATGGTTAGAAAGAGAGTGTGCAAACATAACAGAATGTAATACACAAAGAAAGTCAAAAGAAATGTTTGAACAAATAAGAAAAGTAAAAAAGAGGGATTTCCAACCACAGAACTTGAGTCTGAACAACAAAGAAGGCACAACACTAACAAACACAAAAGATGTGCTCTCAAGATGGCACGAATACGTCAAGATGCTGTTTGCGGACAACATCAGACCAGACCCGAGGGACCTCCAACAACCAGACTCACAACAGATAGATAAAGAACCAGAACCTCTCTTGGAGGAAGTACAGGCTGCAATAAAACAAATAAAGAATGGAAAATCCCCTGGATTAGACAACATACCAGGTGAACTCCTGAAACATACCAGCGAATCAGGAATAAAAGCACTCCACCAAATGATCTGCAAAATTTGGCAGACAAATGAATGGCCAACAGACTGGAAGCTACAAGAATTCGTCATGCTATACAAAAGCGGCAATGTCAAAGACTGTGGAAATTATAGAACCATCGCCCTCATCAGTCACACCAGCAAAATCCTGCTCATCATCATACTCAACAGAATGAAATCTAAGGTAGAAGAGGAACTATCAGAATGTCAAGCTGGTTACAGGACCAACAGAGGAACCGCTGACATGCTCTTCATACTACAAATAATGATTGAACAGATAAGAAGCAATGGAAACGAAGCCTTCATCACGTTCATAGACTACAGCAAAGCGTTCGACAGCGTTAGGCCCCATCACCTGTTCCATATAATGATTAAGATGGGATTCCCGAAACACCTTGTGACCCTCATCACTGCACTATACCACGAACAAAAGGCAACGATTAGATGGAACAATGAGAACTGTCCATATTTCAACATCGAGAAAGGAGTCAGACAGGGTTGCATACTTTCACCTCATCTTTTCAATATTTATACTGAGCAGATCATGAGAAACGCAGACATAGAAGATATGGGAATAAAGATCGGAGGCCGAAACATCACAAACCTTCGCTACGCTGATGACACAGCTCTTATGTCAGATAACATCACCAGCATGAAAAGACTTGCACAGAGTGGATGAAGCGGGCAAGACAGCAGGCCTACACCTAAATGCTAAGAAAACGAAAGTCATGCATACTGGAACAGGGCACCATGAACACCGGGAGATACTAGTAAACAAAACAGCACTAGAAAAAGGGACTGATTTCAAATACCTAGGATCATATAAATCGCAAGATGGAAGCTGCTCAAAGGACATAAAAACAAGGATAGGAATGGCAAAACACAAAATGGTTCAACTAAACAACATTTGGAAGGATAGAGGCACACCAACGGACCTCAAAGTGAACATACTTAAGTGCTTGATCTGGCCAGTCCTACTATATGGTTGTGAAGCCTGGACACTCAAAAAGGCAGACATAACAAGATTGGAGGCAGCTGAAATGTGGCTTTACAGAAGGCTACTCAGAATAAGTTGGACAGAAAGGAGAACAAATACAAGCATCTTAGAACAGCTTGGCACCACCAGAAGAATAACACCTGAAATAAATAAAAGAAGACTTGCATATATCGGCCACGCGGCCCGAAACAAAAGCACGGCCCTTATGATATCAATCCTTCAAGGAAAGACAGAAACAAAGAGAAAACAAGGAAGACCACCCATTACATATCACGATAACATCAAGAAAGTCAGCCAGCTGGAAATAAGTGAACTAACTAGGAAAGCTAAGGACAGGATTGGGTGGAGGAGATTTTGTCGTGACATCCACTGTAGCAGCTAACATCGATGACGATGAAGCCGACAGGTGACAGGTGACAGGTGACAGGTGACAGGTGACAGGTGACAGGTGACAGGTGACAGGTGACAGGTGACAGGTGACAGGTGACAGGTGACAGGTGACAGGTGAGGTGATCTTAGGACGTGAAATGGATTCTGTGGATCACCTCTGTTTTGTCTTTTTCTCCCCCCCTTTTTTTCCAAATTTGTTCACGGTATTTTTTTTAGCTGTCCTAATTAGTGTGGGGATTTGCTTAGTCCCAGCAACATTTTATACATTACAAAAAAAACAAAAACAAAGTTAGTCACAATTAGTCATTATCTGAAAGTCTCTCGTATCACACGGAACCATGATTATATAAGCACAGAATACGTAAGTAGAGATGTGCACACGTCACAAAGGTGGATATTTTTTAATCAAAGGTGGATATTTTTTAATGTACATCGAACGCATTTAAACGTACACTCAAGTCTTTACTTCTGGACACAAATTTTATACATCTAGATCTAGAGATCTAATTATGTTTGAGTGACAGTCTCGAAAATTTCACAAATTGAAACGTACTCAGATCTCGTGTAGTGAAACACATGAAGACATGTTTGTGATGACATTTTGTGAACAGTTGTCAGGATGCGTCAGAAAGCTGGTTTTCTTCAACAATTTCTCATCATCCTTTTATATCCTTCTAGTTTCAAACCATGTGTTTTGTCTTCAATAGTTTATAGTCATACAGTTTGAGGCGGGCTGCAAGGTGACAGACATGTGTGCACGGGCCAGATTGTGGTGGTGGTGGGGGACTGGGCCAGTTGGCATGGACCGTCTATTTAGACGGGCCCCCTGTTGGAGGCAAAACGGAGGGGTGGGGAGGGGTCCGTTGGTGAAGAAGATTGATATGGTCAAGAGGGTAGCCTACTATTTCCAAAAATTCTGAAAGATCAGTTTGAAATAGGGCTCATATTTCCCCATCTAACGTGGACCTGTTGCCGGCTGTCTACGGGCCTGGGTGTTCAAACTGACGTCACTGACGGAGATAGTATACGGCATACATAATGTCTATCATACTGGAGTGTTTGTTATTGCTGCTTCTTGGAACAATGGTGTTAGGGACGCGTAGTCAGGATACAAAGCCGAATAGAGAAAATACAGACTTGTGTTCACTGTTCGCCTATATCTTTCTATGTAAAACACTACGTGCCCCTAACAAGAGCTTTGCTGTAAACCACGGCGGACGTTTGTGGGCTGAAAGGCTTGTTATGCACGAATTCATGTTACCTGGGGCTGTCAATGAATTAAACAAACTAGTAAATGTCCCATTCTTCGAATGGTAAAAAACAAAGCTCACCAGTCCAGACCAAAAGGAATCAGCACAAGGACATTGATGTCGAGACACTTTGGGTCATCCACATAAAATCGGCGATCAATAGATGGATAGGATAGTATCACATTAGTATACAGTGCACAATAATGCGCACCGAGAATTTTTCATGGATCCATGTGTTCGTAAAAATGAAGGATCGGAGGTAATCAATTAGCGGCATAAAGCAACCCCAAACTCAAAAAAATACTTCCTCACCTTTTCAAGACTCCAAATCTGAAAAAGAACCTTTTGGGGGTCGAAAGGAGGACACATGTAAAATGTCACGCAAACCCGAGCTGTGTGAGCGGCAGTAGGTCTTATTAAAAATCACGTGGTTTTTTAAAATATTATTATCAGATCTACATTTTCCTTTCTTTGACTACTTTGAGCATTAGCTCTAGTTCGACCCTCGAGGCGTGAGAGGCCTAGATCTAGCCTTGCGACAAAGTTTTCTAGGCATGACTGACACTCCGAGATCTATAATAAAAATATTTCCTTCCGAGCTTGAAGCACACTCTAAATATTTCTACAGTTTTCTTGGTATGAATGAATGGCACTCACCTCATCTGTATAATATACTCGGTATCAAAGTTTTCTTGGTGTGGCTGGATCGTGAACTCTAGTTTACATTTCCGGTAAGAGGCGGAAATGACGAAATTGACGGAAGTACATCATCACGTCGTATTCGCAATCATGAATTGATAACTCATAATTATAACTGAATTTCTGGGAAAAGTAAAGAGTTTCGGGAAAAAATGAGCTCGACACGTACAGGCTTAATAAATTTTACATACATGTGCCAAGTTTCATTTCTCTACGTTGCGTAGTAAAAAAGCCTTTGAGGGAACAAAGTTGGGCCCAAGCTCCATTATTAAACAAAAGACTTGGTATTTATTGCTAATAGTGTTGAGTCAGTTATATTCATTAAATAAACTAGTAACTGCCCCATTCTTCGAATGCTAAAAAACAAAGCTCACCACTCCAGACCGAAAGGAATCAGCACAAAGACATTGATGTCGAGACACCTTGGGTCATCCACATAAAATCGGCGATGAATAGATAGATCGGATAGTATTACAGTAGTACACAGTGCGCACCGAGCATTTTTCATGGGCTCATGTGTTCGTAAAAAATGATCTAAATATTTACACACAGTTTTCTTGGTATGAATGAATGGCACTCTCCTCATCTGTATAACACTATACTCGGTATCACTATCAAAGTTTTCTTAGCGTGGCTGGATCGTGAACTCTAGTTTACATTTCCGGTAAGAGGCGGAAATGACGAAATTGACGGAAGTACATTATCACGTCGTATTCGCAATCATGAGTTGATAACTGATAATTATAACTGAATTTCTGGGAAAAGTAAAGAGTTTCGGGAAAAAATGAGCTCGACATGTACAGGCTTAATAAATTTTACATACATGTGCCAAGTTTCATTTCTCTACGTTGCGTAGTAAAAAAGCCTTTGAGGGAACAAAGTTGGGCCCAAGCTCCATTATTATATGATATCGAATATTAGTTAATGATTATTCGAATACTTACACTCTTTTCAATATGTGAGCTTTTCATACAAAAACACACTTCCTGCGGCGATTTCGCGACAGACATGCGGAAATGTTTCTTTTGATGCTTCCTCTCTTCAATAATTCACACAATTCAATTATCTTCTGTGGAACAAGACATATTTTCGGACGAATATGTTAAATTTTGACTACTCGCGAAGAAAAAAAAAAAAGTGGAATAAGGGAAAAACTATTCGAATGAATACTTGAAACATATTGTGGTTATTCCAATATTGGAAAAGTTGTGTCGAACTGCCCAACCTTGCACCTGTTTTGTTAATGGTCGTTCATTCTTGTAATTATTTGGACCAATTCCTTATTGAAGGTCAGCCTCCCACACAGATGGCCAGCATGCCGGAAGTTCTTTTACGCCCTGCCACTTTAGCGGAAAGAAATCTTTCCAGTCTGGTTCAACCTCAGATTTTTAGCACTGCTATTAGAATGACATGTGACCTTGATTCTGTTTGGACTATGTGTCTGTACGACTTATTGGTTTAAAAATACATAATAAAGTAAAGGCAACGCGGACTTTTTTTTTCGTCTTCAGTAAAATAGGTTTTTGGGGACATGATTATGCGGTTTATTTCCAAAGCACAGCAATATAACGTGGAGAGGGGGTGGGGTGGTTGCAGAGACTGGTCAACTGATCCAGATTTCAGTTATGGTCGGCTGAGCAGTATTGTGTTTGATAGTTCAATAGTTTAGGCTCACGATCCCATCCTCTGTCCACATTTTACACTCTCCAGTTCTTACTGTGTGGAATATTTGATTGTGTTCACGTCCCGAGCAAGGCTGGTGTAGGTGTCAGCTGCTGGTGATGTACAGAAGTGACCAGTGACACGTCAACGGGAAGAAAGTGTTGGCCTGTAATCATTGGCTCCTCCACAGTCAGGAATCTTTGATTGTTTGTACAAGATGATCGATCTCAGCCTCTCACACAATGATTGGGCAGTCACACCGACAATAATTATTGTCTACGAGGGTAAGGTTGGGTGAAAGGGGAGGGAGATGGTACCAGTGGAGATGAGGCTGGGAGAGATACTGAAAATATGTGTAGCCCCATGAATGGTGCTGAGCGCGTGAAAGTGAGCCAGTTTGTAAATAAATATTGTTCTGAATAGTAATTAGAAAGGTAAAAAATAGGTGCCACGAGACTGTGGATTTCCTTGCCCAACTTTTAAGAATCCAATTTTGGCAACACTGATTTTTAAACAGAGCAGTGACGTCATGATTCGATAGTTGGGCGGCACCTTGTGGCGACGGATTAACTTTTCATGGTGCGAAAAACTATGAGTCAAAGTGTGGAGGGAAACTTAGTTTTGTAGCCCGGGAGTCAGTTAGGCTAGTAGGTTGGTTGACATAAAGTATTCGATAGGAGGATAGTGGTGAGTACACTACTGACCAGTTGCTGGCGTGGGGAATGGAGAATATGAAGATCTGCCACACTTCTGGTTGTAATAATACTAATACTACAAATAATAATAATTGTGATAGTCATGAAAACATTTATAAAAGCCTGTTTTCATGGTGCTTGTGAATATTTTGAACAGGCCATAAGGCCTACACTAAACTTACACTTGAAACTTGAAACTTATAAAGGGCTGCAATCCAGTTAAATGCAGGCTCTGAGCGCTTTGCAGACATTCTTCAACTTACATTCAATTCATTCAGTACATAGGACAATAGCAGAGGCAGCCATCCATGCATTCCATCAATTACAAAGGTGTTTTTTCAGGATTTCTGAAACATTTCATTGTTTTTGTGTATTCATTTAACGATCACTACACACTAGTTCCATGTTGTACGGTTGTGAGTGTGTCTGTTGTGTTTGTACCGTGTGTGAGAGAACGACAGGGGGAAATTGGGGGGGGGGGGGGTGAGGAGAAGTATTTACTCTGTGGCAATAGTTGTCATGACTAGAAGTTTCCATCCGTCAGGTGGTGAGACAGAAATTCCAACAGAAAACTCTCTGGTGAATTGGATGAAGTCAAGGGGAGAGAACTCCCCATATGAGATAAGAAAAGAGCTCTTTAGACACATGTTGGAGTGCCTTCAGCAGTTCAGCCAAGATTGTGAGATAGAACTAGAGAAGGATATTGCCCACAATTTTCAATTTCATTCAGAAATAGAAAGTTGGGGGAAGCGCCAAGATGGTGTAGATAGAACGTCAAGTTGCTTAATTAACCAGAGAGAAAATGTCCACATGGCCAGGAAACGGGTCAAAACGATCCTATTGATGAAGAGCCACTAATCGAATACGTTTTGCCGCTTTTTAAATGGGATTAAATTAAGTTTAAGATGAAGGAACGGTTGGGAAATGGGGGGGGGGGGTGATTACAAGAAAATGATTGTGCAAAGACGGAAGGTTCGAGACGGGGGCGGTGCTGCAGAGGTAATGTCACACTTGTAGAGGGAGGTAATGTCTTCGCTGGACAGTGCTGAGCTGGCTGTAGTGGAGAGGACAGGGGCTTTAACTCCTCTCCACAGGAATTACTCTCTATTCAAAACCCTAGGCTGGCAATGTCCAATGTTGATCGGTCGGCTGGTTGGATGGTGACGTCACAACCATGATGTTCAGTGAGATCCCATGCACTAGCCAACTGGTGTGTTTGTTGTTGTTTTGGGGTGTTATTTCCCCCCCCCCCGCCCCCACACACACACTAAAAATCAATGTTTGACGTCACCATCCCACGAAAAGGCTGATTAAAAACCATCCGATGCTCGCCTAGTGCCAATGCTGTATCTTAGTAATGGTGTTTGATGTCAAAGTACTGGCAGTTAGTGATTTTCAGTATTGGGGTTATTGGCACGAGAATCGCATCAGTCATTGTTCTGTGGGAGGTCTGTTGGAGGGGGGGGGGGAGATGTTGTACGGGCAGAAAAATGCGGTCTGCAAATGGCAGGAAAAAGAAAGTAGAATGGATGTTTGTATGAAATTGCTGTTTTGCGCCACGCATACGTACGCGTGTAGGTGCCTATCCCTAACCTGGTCCGTATCCTTAACGCTAGATCTTAGCGAATTCCTAACTCCGCCCCTACCTTTTCAACCAAAAGAAAAAAAAAAAACTGGATCTCAAGGAATAAATAATTAAGACCGTTTGTAACAGCTGAGGTTGTTCTAGCACGTTATAGTAGGGGGGAGTTAGTTGATCTAACTACAACCCTTTAGAAAACGAAACTATTACAGCTGTAGAAAACATAAACACGAAATCCAACGATCGATTAAATAATACTAAAGTTTAATAAATGTATACTGAACAATAAAATACTGGAAAGGCACCAGCAAACAACTAAATATCCTACGCCACACGAGAAGGAAAACTCACTTACTCACCGACCAACCACTCACATGGGTCCATATATATAGACATTTCTATAGAAAGTTCCCGAAATAAACGTAACCTCTGCCCTCGCCCGAACCCACAAGCTAACCAACCACGTATCAATACGTCACTAGGTTACATCACTCAAGGCCAAATTTGGCGTAAACATCTATATCTACACCTTTATCGAATGTTCGGGAACATACTAATAATAATTTACTAGGAAAAAAACTACTCACAAGGAAAGGAGGGCAAGGTCACTCTGGCGAAGGTCAACAATGAAAGGAAAAAAGAAGTGAACACGTCACGCTCAGTCACCAGTATAACAAGCAACGGGGAAGGGCAAGGGGTAGCTTGCAGACGCTACATCGTTGTTTAGAGCGTTTCGGGAGGAGCTCACTAGTTCTGGAATCTTAAAAGGGCTTTAAAATACATACCCCTTCTCAGAAACTTGGAGAACATACGCACCTGCAACAAAATCCATATAAAATTGCCGAGCACCCTGTTACAACCTACAACATACAACACTTTGCAAAGAATACTTTCTTTTTCTGCACATTGTCATCTCCACCTCAGCCTGGCTATGGCCCTGCAGGTTTTAAAACAATATTTTGTCCATTACCTGTGATACCCGACTGTGACCCGTAATTTCTAAAACAATATTTTGTTAATTAGCTGAGATACCATCGTAACGCTGTAGGTTTTAAAACATTTTGTCAATTAGCTGAGACACCCGGCGTTGCCCAAGAGAATGTTTATTCGTTTCAGCCCAGGGTGATTATAATAGATCTTCTCCGCCTCGTCCGTTCCTTTAGCTTTATTGTGTACTTCTTGATTTCTTGTATTTGTGTAAATCTTACTGAACTGTCATTTTCCGTTAATGCCCTGTGCAACCCGTCAGCATTTGGTGTGAAAATTGTCACGAGATGGCAAGAATATGCCCCAACGGGTAATTTGCTTAATTGTGAACATAATTCTATGGTACGAGGTCATGGGCTCATGTGTCCTGGAAAAGAAAGAAAGAACTCGGTGGGGGGGGGGGGGGGTGGCGGGGGGAATTAAAAAAACAATAGTTTCCCACCATTTCAAGTCTCCAAGTGTAAAAAAAAAAAAAACCAACCTTCCGCTACTCGAAAGGAAGGAGATTTCAACATTTCGCGCAAATCGGAGCTGAATGCATGGCGGTGGGAAGTCTTGATAACGATCGTGTCATTTAAAAAAATAATAATAATTATACATCTGCAAAAGAAATATCCCTTAAGTGAATGTAAGTGTACGTTTGGTAAGTAAAGAAACCTGTGTTTTATCGTATTTTTTTTTTTCCAGCAGATTATTATTTCTACAATATTTGGAGTTAATAGTTTTTGCGCGAACCCTCAAATCAGGGAATGCCTGTGTCGATCAGTCGCTACTGGGGCAGGAAGCTCTTGGGTTATCAAAGTTTTCTAGAGTATGTAAGCGAGTATGATTGTGGGTGTTTATGATTGTCCTGAAACTAGAGAAATCAAGAGGGAGAGACGGTAAAATAAGAAAGACAATGAAGGAAGGAAAGAAAGCCAGGGAACAGCTAATGAATCTACAAACAAAAACCAACAAACAAACAGCAAAGTAGACACAGGGGAAATCGAGTAGACTGTGGAGTTTGCAGGGAAATTCCTGGTTTACAGTTGGAGACAGAGGAAGATGGATGAAATGTCAGGAAGATATACCGGCTGTTGATGGCGTGGGTAGGCAGCGGAAATGCAGATAGATAGATAGATAGAAAGATAGATAGATAGATAGATAGATAGATAGATAGATAGATAGATAGATAGATAGATAGATAGATAGATAGATAGACAGACAGACAGACAGACAGATATAGATAGATAGACAGACAGATAGACAGACTGACTGACAGACGGGCACACAGACAGACAGATAGACATATATAGATAGGCAGACAGACAGCTAGACAGATGCACATTTAGATATATCTAGATAGACTGGCAGACAGACAGATATAGACAGATAGACAGACAGACAGACTGACTGACTGACTGACTGACTGACTGACTGACAGACAGGCAGACAGGCAGACAGCAGACAGACAGACAGAAAGGCAGATAGATATATATAGATAGACAGGCAGACAGATAGACAGACAGACATATAGATATATATATAGATAGACAGACAGACAGACAGATATAGATAGATAGATGGATAGATAGATAGACAGACAGACAGACAGACAGACAGACAGACATGTAGATAGATAGAGGAACGGATAAGTGGACGGACAGACGGCTGGACGGGTGGATGAATAGATAGATGGATAGACCATACTTGTTTATTATGCGATGAAACTGTCAGGCCATAACTAAAGACATGACTGAATGAATCAAAAGACACTAGACTGCCGGGGAATGAAGAACTATACGGTCTCGCACTCTCTCTTTCTCTCTCGCTGTTTCTCTCTTTCGTTCTCTCCCTCTTTCTCTGTCTCTCTCTCTCTCTATTTCTCTCTCTTTTTCTGCCTATCTCTCTCTCTGCCTCTCTCTCTTTCTCTGTCTCTCTGTCTCTCTCTCTCTCTCTCTGTCTCTCTCTCTCTCTTTCTCTCTCTTTCTGTCTCTCTGTCTCTCTCTTTTTCTGTCGCTCTGTCTCTCTCTATCTCTCTTTCTTTCTCTGTCTCTCTCTTTCTCTGTCTCTCTGTCTCTCTTTCTTTCTCTGTCTCTCTCTGTCTCTCTGTCTCTATTTTTCTCTCTCTATATATAAATTTATCTCTCTCTCTCTCTCTTTCTCTGTCTTGTTCTCTTCCTCTCTTCCTTCTTGTCAGACTCCCCCCCCCCCCCCAGCTGGTCGGCCCATTCCATCCCAATCCGACCCACCAGATCGTCCCAACTGATCTCTCTGACTGGTCACTCCAGGCAAAATGAAAGTGTCCGCTCACAATCCAGGGATGAAACGGTTCCATTTCACAGATGACAGTTTCAGCTTGCTGTGTCACGCCGGGCCTGTCGTCTACAGCTTCAGCGGCCCCTCCCACTGTATCCCCTACCCCTCATCGTCTCAGCGCGCCCATCTTAAACCATTTTCCATCTCTCAGCTGACAAAGTCGACAGTTTGTCTCCCCAGCAAGTCTGTCTTCCAAACAAGTCTGTCTGATCAGCAACAAAGACAGATCCTCCCTGTCCTCCCGCTTCCACCAGAAAAATGTCAGATTTTCCCTAAACCGGAAATCTGAAGTGTGAAATTTTCTCAATGACATTCAAAGCTGATGGAATAGCTTGTCTGTTTGGGTGCCGAGTCTCCGTTTTTTTTCTACCTGTTCGTAAAGAAGCGGGTAAATGTCACATCTTTTGTGACATTATTTCTAATTCGATGTTTCCATTTAATACCTCAAACCACAATGTTTAACCTTTTCACATCGCGCGACTGGCGTGCTTGACCATGTCTACGTTGGCTTTTATTTCACATTGATTATTCTCTGCAGATGCATTAATGTAGGGTAAGTTTGAGCATCCACAGGAAGACTTAATAAACCTACACGTTATGGCAGTTGGGCCAGTGTAGAGATCATCAAGAACATCATTGAAGGCACTTTTTCTATATCTGGGTAAGTCAAATTTTGCATGAGTTATGGCCCCTTTCAGATAGCCATTCAAAATTAGTGTAAGGCGCAGTGTAAGTGTTCAGTTAAAACTTGCTATGTCCGGTCTTTACCCCGAAGACAAGCACGGGACACGTCAAGATGTAACTGAAAACTCCCACCAGATCTTATACTAAATGTAATTTTGAATGACTTTCTGAAAGGGGCCATAACTCATGCAAAATTTCGGCTGACCCAGTTTTGGACAAATGCTCTTCAATTCTGTTTTGCCCATGAACACACATCGGACAGGGGACACAGTGATAGTTCGCAATCTGAACGGCGCGGCGTGAAAGGTTAGGCTGACAGTCAATCACTTGTGGTGCGCTGCATCTCAATCGTTTGCAGAACAGTCACTCGGCTGTTGTGCGCGGTGATGTGCAAAAAAATAACTTTATCCTTTCATATTCTGGGGCCAAGGTGATCTAGAGACAAGGTGCTCGCCTCTCATGTCAAGGGTCCCGGGTTCTAAACCCGGCCGGTGCAGGCATGTTGGAAAATGGGACTTTTCTCATATTATCGTGTCCCTGATCCTATTGGGGGGTAGGATCGAATACCTAGTCTTCTCGGATAAGGACGAAAAAATTCGGAGGGCCCGTGTGCACGTTGCGCAAATTAAAGATACCTTGGCAGTTGGAAATCGTAAAAAGCAGGCCGAACAGGCCGCTGCCCGGGCAAAATTGAAATTAAATTTATAGATTAAATTTATCCCTATCACCCCCCCCCCCCCCCATATCACCAACGAAAATTTATAATTCATTATTAAATAAATATTATATAATATATATTCAAATAAAATTATAATACTTTAGAATACAAGTTGTGAGTTGTGAACTGCGCCTAACAGCCTGCGTTACAATTTGCTCTGAGATAGAGAGAGATAGAAAGAGTGAGAGAAAGAGGGTGAGAGAAAGAAAGAGAGAGTGAGAGATGCAAATCGAGAGAACAAGGCTTTCTGTACAGCGCCTAGAGCGAACTCGTTTGGATTAGGCACTATATAAATGATCTTCATTATTATTATTATTATTATTATTATTTTAGTGACATCGTAATTGATAGAGTATTTAAACCCAATAGAACTCTTCATTAGCTGTCAAACCAAATCTGGAACTCATCCTTCTCCCCCCCCCCCCTCCCTCCCGTTTTTTTAAAAAAAAATTCTCGGAGATGCTCGGAGATTACTCGGGCACGGTATTCACCTCTCATGTCTAAAGTACAGGTTTGGATTCCCGCTCGCTGAAGGCATATGGGACTATTGGGATTTTTCTCATATTATTATTTTCTTGTCCCTGATCGTCCCTGATAGGTAGGATCGAGCGCCTAGTCTACTAGGATACGGACGAAAAACTCAGATGGCCCGTGTGAAAGTTAAAGATAACTTGGCAGTTGGAAGTCGAGAAGAGCAGGCATAACAAGGCCGCTGCTTCCCCAAATCAAACGTCGACGGGCGTTGAACTGTCGCGACGTCGTATCTGCTCCAGCTGTACGAGCCGCAATGAAACTGGGGCAAATGGACTAAAATTATGGGATCAAAGATGTCTTCAAAAAAGAAATACAAACAAATGACCCCGAATGCCAGGTGGGTAGATCCCAGCAAGTACCTCTGTCTGTTTGTCCAACATGTCTCTAAGTGGCATCTCCACCAACAGACGAAACTGAAGTCGTGTCGTTTAAAGTAATGGTTTCTCTTATTCTGTCATAGGTATATGCGAATTGATTGATCCCATAGTGTCACGTGACGTCACCTAACATACTCTTATCATCATAAGCGACTTTTTTTTTTGGTTTAAACCACGGTGTTCTCAAACGTGTATGAAGCGGTGAAAATCTCAGAGATGGTGGACGTATACGCGTTTCTTGTATCATTTCGTTTTTAGACGTCATGTACCCGAGGTAAGGTGGACGTCTAAAGCACCACCTCCAGCTATCCTCAAAACTTGAAGAGCTCTCTTCAGCGTCAATTTATTTTTGTTTTCCCAGTGAACTTTTGTATTGGGTTTGGCTCAATTCAAACAAGAGCTTCCCTGGGAAGTTATTAAGTGAAGCTTAAGATTAATTGTATTCACTGTTCTGCTATGTTTTCGGTGTTCGACTTGACTCAGAAACCGTACCCATGGAAGTACTTCCTTAATAACAGCTCTGCGGTTTCAAAGTTGGATTTTGCCGCTGATATTTTACCATTTCTTAGCATGGATCCCAACAGCCCCGGACCATGCCCGCGGGGAATCTTTCAAACAAACATAATTACCTAGGATAATTATGCTGCACTGGATTGCAATGTGTTTTTCTCGCTCCACTAATCTTTGACATCCGTCCCCTCTAGTGGAAATGCCCTGGCCTGGTCAATTAAGGAGTGTGTGCGTAAGAGACATACAAAATACTGGGATGTTTAAAAAACGCCCGAAAACACACATTTTAATCGATTAAATACAACCACAGCAACAGCAGCCGCTTCTGGCAATCTTCTTACCTTTAGTATATTGGTGTAGTGGTGAATTGGATGTGAGCAGAAGAATGACTGTTAGGCGCTCAGAGCTGGCATGACGGGATAAAGCCTTACATAAACTAGTCGATCCGGGCAAAATAAATCTTGCAGATTCCTTGCGGGAAGCCCAACCGTATATCTAGATCTAGATTACATTAAAATCAGCATTTCGATTCGATGCAATGACTAATAGAACTTAATGTTACACCACAATTTCACGTAGAAATACACATATGTGATTTTCGAAACCAATGCGTAAACAGAGATCAAGAACGAAATTTCCAATCACAGTTTTTGGTTCTACTGGATGAAAATGCTTCTGTTTTTGCTAATGAACAATCCGGCAAACAAACTATTGAAGACTGGACAGCTCTCTGTCGGGAATGAATGTGTCCACGTAACTCATGGTCGGCAACAAGTGAGACAGTACACATACAGCGTTTCATCATTTTTGGCCACGTAATCACGAAGTTCTTGTTGTTTACACTTTCACCCTCTGGCTCCATTGATGTAATCCGCTGTCATTCATTCATTACGACTATTGCAGTGAGTGATGGTGATCAACCTTTAGGTTTTCATCGACCAGATGGTTTACAGAAGGTCCTGTAATAAACTAATACTGCTGTAAACGAGGTGTGTTCAGTGACATGACTGGAGTGACATGTATTGGTCACACCATGTAGCTACAGGGAATTTTGCACTAATTAAACCAATATCAATTAGCTGTGGGGCTGAAGTTGTAGCTTGTCATTCCGCTAACAACATACAGGGAAAAATCATTTCTTTGTTCTTGTTGTTTATGTGATCGCATGTAATCATTCATATAATGTTCCGCCATAAATAATCATGTTGGCATTTTGTACGTTGCTAATATCATTTTTGTGTAAATTGATTTTTAATTGTATGAGAAAATGACAGTAAATCAATAGCGTGAGGATTAAATATTGTGTTTTGTTTACACTACGAAGAGGATTTTTTTTTTTTTTTATTTGTGTATGCAGAATCTGAAAGGAAGAATTGAGATTCTTATTGAAGCGAAACACAAATGTCGTGCATGAACAAGTGAAAAACTGTAGTGTACATGGAAAGTGCACATTTACAATTAACAATACCTTATTTTTCATTCGAAGTGACTAGTAATAAGACGCCGAAAGCACATTTAGATTCTCCCTGAGTCATGCCTAACCAAACTTTCTGCAAAGTCGAGCTGGGACTCTCGTCTTATGTCTCAGTACACTCAGTATGTGGGACAACTATAACAACAACAATAACAACGACGTCGACGACAACAACAACGTCAGCAGCAACAACAACAACAACAAACAAAATATTCTAAATTTCAGACTCTCAGATCGATCAGCTGAGATTCAAAGTTCAGCGTCCGGCACCATCTGGCGCCATCAGTCTATGTTATGCATTACGCGATAGCTGTGGAGATCAACGCAGACAAATCTGATCTAGAATGCTTTTTGACGATACCAGACATCTGAGGCGACAGGAATTTAGACAGTTCCGTTCTTGTGTTATCTGATAGGCAAATCTGACTGTTGGGGCTGTTGGTGATTTTCTTAGATTGATGAAATTGGACGATACACACACAGAAAGTGCCAGAAAATGTGAAAGGAATACAAGAAAGTAATTAAAGGATACCAAAAAAAGAACATGTAGGAAATATTTTTAATGAACTATGCTCCCGTCCTGCTCTCTCTCTTTCTCTCTCTCTCTCTCTGTCTCTCTCACTCTCTCTCTCTCTCTCTCTGTCTCTCTCTCTCTCCCTCTCTCTGTCTCTCTCTCTCCATGTCTCTCTGTCTCTCTCTCTCTGTCTCTCTCTGTCTCTCTCTCTCTCTCTGTCTCTCTCTGTCTCTGTCTCTCTCTGTCTCTGTCTCTCTCTGTCTCTGTCTCTTTCTGTCTCTCTTTCTCTCTCTGTCTCTCTCTCTGTGTCTCTCTCCCTGTGTGTCTCTCTCTGTGTCTCTCTGTCTTTCCCTGTATCTCTCTGTGTGTCTCTCTCTCACTCTTAATCTCTGTCTCTCTCTCTCTGTCTCTCTCTGTCTCTCTCTGTCTCTCTCTCTCCCTCTGTCTCTCCCTCTGTCTCTCTCTGTCTCTCTATCTGTCTCTCTCTCCCTCCCACTCATTCTCTCTCTCTGTCTCTCTCACTCTCTGTTTGTCTCTATTTTTCTCCTTCTCTACACCCGACATTAACGCTCCCCGTAATAAGCTACATTATTGCTACAGATCTCACGTGAGCCCGGACACAGGACACGTGTCTCTATACAAGAACATTTAGTGCACCAAATTGAACGCATGTCAGATTCAATCCCTCGTATGCCTTGCATAGGTAAAGGAGCAACATGTACACACATGTACACGCAGTTCCCATCACACATCCCTTTAAATGAGAAAGCTCCACAGCTCTTACATACATTATCTGAATGTCCATGACAAACCTGACCGACTTGAGAGGACCTGTTGCATTTTCTGATCTTATCAAGTCCCTTTTATCCAGGCGAGCGAAGCCTTTCATCTTGCGCTACTAATTGTCTACATATCCTGAGCCACGGATATCTGCAAACACTTTCTCCTCCTGACAGACGAGCAGTTTTGTTTGTTTCCGGGTGCTTTAATTATTTAGGACTGCATTTGTTGTAGCCGCTGGCAGATTTTCTAACATTTTTTTTATCGAAGTCTTTTGCCTCACTGAACGGAGTTTTATTTTGTACACAGCAAGGAACAAATTGGCTGTGTGAGTGTACGGCCGCCCACGCATGCATGCACACGTACAAACACACACACTGCTCTGTGTGTAATCTCTATTTAGGCTGTGTAAGAGCAGCATAAATGTGATTCTTCAGTTGTCATCAAAGAATAATTATGCCCATTGGATGGACGAACTGTGATGTCACACGCAGCACACACAGACACACAAACACACATACACCATAACAACAATTACAACAACAACATCAGTACTCAAAACAGACAAGATAAGATCAACCTCAAAGACAGAAAGTGTTAGGAAAGAATGTGCTACAAAGATCAGTGATAGATCAGAACAAATGACGCTTATCAGATCTAGTTCTGTCTCACTGTATAATGTTATTCTGTCCACGTTTTGTCCCATTTTCCGTCCCATTTTCCCCTGGCAGGTCAGCGAGGCGTTCGAGGAAAGCGTACATGGCGGGCAGCGCTCTTGAAAAGATTACCCGGTGGTAATGGTTCTGGAGAGACTGTGTACATTGTGGGAAGGTCCTGGAGAGAGTGTATATATTGGCCATTTTTGTGGAGAAAGTGTGTGCATATGCCAGGAAGGGTCTTGGATAGAGTATGTACATGAGAGGAATTGCTCTGGAGAAATTATGTGTACAATATGTGTACTATAGAGAGTGTGTACACGGCAGGAAACGTTTTGGAGATAGTTGCACATGACGGCAAGGTTCTGGAGAGAGTGTGTGTACATGGCGGGAAGGGTTCTGGAGAGAGTGAGTGTACATGGCGGGAAGGGTTCTGGAGAGAATGAGTGTACATGGCGGGAAGGGTTCTGGAGAGAGTGTGTGTGTGTACATGGCAAGGAGGGTTCTGGAGAGAGTGTGTGTGTGTGTACATGGCAAGAAGGGTTCTGGAGAGAGTGAGTGTGTGTACATGGCGGGAAGGGTTCTGGAGAGAGTGAGTGTATATGGCGGGAAGGGTTCTGGAGAGAGTGAGTGTACATGGCGGGAAGGGTTCTGGAGAGAGTGAGTGTGTGTACATGGCGGGAAGGGTTCTGGAGAGAGTGAGTGTACATGGCGGGAAGGGTTCTGGAGAGAGTGTGTGTGTGTACATGGCGGGAAGGGTTCTGGAGAGAGTGAGTGTACATGGCGGGAAGGGTTCTGGAGAGAGTGAGTGTACATGGCGGGAAGGGTTCTGGAGAGAGTGAGTGTACATGGTGGGAAGGGTTCTGGAGAGAGTGAGTGTACATGATGGAAAGGGTTCTGGAGAGAGTGTGTGTGTGTACATGGCAAGAAGGGTTCTGGAGAGAGTGAGTGTACATGGCGGGAAGGGTTCTGGAGAGAGTGTGTGTGTGTACATGGCGGGAAGGGTTCTGGAGAGAGTGAGTGTACATGGCGGGAAGGGTTCTGGAGAGAGTGAGTGTACATGGCGGGAAGGGTTCTGGAGAGAGTGAGTGTACATGGTGGGAAGGGTTCTGGAGAGAGTGAGTGTACATGGTGGGAAGGGTTCTGGAGAGAGTGAGTGTACATGGTGGGAAGGGTTCTGGAGAGAGTGAGTGTACATGGTGGGAAGGGTTCTGGAGAGAGTGAGTGTACATGGCGGGAAGGGTTCTGGAGAGAGTGAGTGTACATGGCGGGAAGGGTTCTGGAGAGAGTGTGTGTGTGTACATGGCAAGAAGGGTTCTGGAGAGAGTGTGTGTGTGTACATGGCGGGAAGGGTTCTGGAGAGAGTGAGTGTACATGGCGGGAAGGGTTCTGGAGAGAGTGAGTGTACATGGTGGGAAAGGTTCTGGAGAGAGTGAGTGTACATGGTGGGAAAGGTTCTGGAGAGAGTGAGTGTACATGGTGGGAAGGGTTCTGGAGAGAGTGAGTGTACATGGCGGGAAGGGTTCTGGAGAGAGTGAGTGTACATGGTGGGAAAGGTTCTGGAGAGAGTGAGTGTACATGGTGGGAAAGGTTCTGGAGAGAGTGAGTGTACATGGTGGGAAAGGTTCTGGAGAGAGTGAGTGTACATGGTGGGAAAGGTTCTGGAGAGAGTGAGTGTACATGGTGGGAAAGGTTCTGGAGAGAGTGAGTGTACATGGTGGGAAGGGATCTGGAGAGAGTGAGTGTACATGGTGGGAAGGGTTCTGGAGAGAGTGTATACATAACATGGCGTTTTCTGGGGAGATTGCGTACATGGCGTGGTGGATTCTGGAGAATGTGTGTATACATGGTGCAAAGGGTCCTGGGGGGTGTGTACATGACGGGAAGGGTTCTGTAGAAGAAGCGTACGCTATTCAATTATAGTAATGAATCCAAACGTTCAACTGTTGGATGATATAACAATCATGTTGACAAGGAACGATCACACTGTGCATGCCAGATCCCTGTTGAAGTTTTCCAGCATCAACGCTCTGTCAGGGGCCTTTGTCACTCCCTTGCTATCGTGCAAGCGGGGAGGGGTGGGGTTAAGCCAAGAGTATGAAAAATGTCCAAGGGGAAGTGTCTTTGTGTTTTCGCCGGAATGGGGGGGGGTGAGGAGCGGGGGGGGGGGGAGTTGCCCACTCTATGGATAGCCCCGAGCCCTGAAGGAGGTCATTCGGTACTTTGGAATGTGTCCACTGAGCATTGAGAGTTATTAGCTCTTAGAAGACATGGCATTCCTCAGCGTTAATGTGAAGTTGTGTAAGGAGAAGACTTAGGAGAATCCATGTATTCTGAGATCTGCCGTGCCCCAGAGAGCGGCCATTCATTGCATTCACTTCACTTCCTTATTTCGCTCTTGAGAAAGTCTTTAATATTTATCATTCTTTTCATTCAGAGCGGAAAACGGGAGCACTCGAGAAATGTACTCACTTGCACTCTACTGTGCATCTCCAGCCGCCATATTGTCCTGTCTCCAACACACTAGTGGACACATAGAAACAGGGGAAGCAATTCAGCGACATTAGCACTGGAGTTATGCCACTTGTGTGTGCGAGGGTGGAGAGGGGTGTTTGTCCTCCTCGCTTGTGCTACAAAAGCGTCATTGAGACTCGGAGAAAATGCCGAGAAAGCCGAGCTGACATGAGAACAATAGCTGTGAATTGTGCAAGAACTGCAACATTTACTGACGTCAGGCCAGAATTTCTGTCTGAATGCGGAACTGACCAGACCTCTTTCAGGGCAGCCAAATGCTCTTTCTGCGTATCCGTAGAAACTCTTTGTAAAGAAACCAATTTTATCTCAGTCATCAATTCTCGTACACTATTATATACATTTCTACCACATAAAAGCAAGTTGCAAAACTTACGCTAAGAACTTACAGAAAACACGCGGTTTTTATTTTAATTCCCTAAAAGTAATGGACTCGGTGATGGACGAATGAAATTGCAGGCATTTATTGTGCAATGCTGAGCCAGAACCATTTTCAGAGCTAAGCCCCTCTTTTTCCACGCTGCGTTTTTATCTGACATCCTAAACTTTTTCCTACCCGTGTTTTTTCTGTTGTGTATGACGTTCAAAACTGTGTGTTCACTGAAAGAATTGCCCAGCGCCCACGCCGTGTCTAAGAGTTACGGAAGCGCGGAGACTCTAGCGATGGAAGTCAATGTGACAGTACTTTATTGCACTATATAAAAGACCAACACATAGCCACGTAAAAGGGGCAGGACTGGGAAGAAATGAGATCAAGTCGTAAAAGCATAATCTAGTAATAGATCTATCCAGAGCAATACTCCGCGTACCCCAGCTGGTATATAATAAACACAAAGGCATTTTTCTGAGAAAAAACGAATCACACATCCAAAACTAGTCATAGTGAAACTGAAAGTTTGCATGGATGAGAGTGCTTGTTTTAGTATGAGATTTGGAAAATGTATGCATGAATTATTGATGCAATAATTGAGTAATAATGTTATTAGAAATGCGCTATAGAAATTCTATTTATTATTATTATTATTATTATTATTATTAATA
This sequence comes from Onchidella celtica, assembly GCA_963931925.1. Lineage (NCBI taxonomy): Eukaryota > Metazoa > Mollusca > Gastropoda > Systellommatophora > Onchidiidae > Onchidella > Onchidella celtica. Next base: position 73,776,955 of record OZ007570.1, on the reverse strand, counting down.
TTATTATAGTGTATACAAAATTACAAACAGTATATATTTTTAAAAGTTTAATTCCACGATCTACGATTCTTCACACATGGCATACAAAAGCCGAAACTGGCAATCAGGTTAGTGAAGGTCAGACATTGCCTATCATTCTAACCTACGACTTCCACCCAAAAACCCAGAGGACGCCATCAATTTCACAGCCGATCTTTGAAATAATTAAACCATTTAATATCATCAGGCCTTATCACTTTTGACCTTGAAGGATAATCCGTTCTCCCTCCCTCTGGGAGTGTGTGTGTGTGTGTGTGTGTGTCTGTGTTTCTCTCTCTGTCTTTCTCTTTTTTTCTCTGCATCGTTTATGGCCCTTTGTGATTCATGAATTGTCAGGCTTATGAAACCCCGAATTGTGTCATCACTGTGTAGAACAGGGGGATTAAAAGTTACATGTCCCAGATAGATCGACATAACTACTGACAATGTCCTCAACCCTCCCCCCCCCCCCCGTCTCCACCCAACCCCCACTCCGGCGCCAACCAAACAACCAACATTCCCCGCAGTCCTACTCAACCTGTCAGAAACTACAGATATTATAGGAAAAGACCCCGGTTAGGTCATGTTCTGTTACTGCGAGTAGAAGCAGAATCATGAATTCAGACCGGCCGTCGGAACAAATTCTGGAAATTTCAATCAGTTTTTACTACTTATTATGGATGGAGCGAGAGATGGAACACAATAGAACGACAGACTCCATTTTTCTTTCCGCGCAGCTCAGCATTTTTCTCAATATCCTCAACTCTCCTGGGATCTCCTATAGAAGCTGAAAATTGCCAGAAATTTCTGCGAGTCGAGGCGGGGCACCGTGGGATCTGTAAGTTAGACGGAGGGGATTTTAATCAATAAAGTGGACAACTTGGAGGTCGCGTGCATCTTTTGGCTTTTGGAATAATTGAATCCCACCCCCTTATTTCTGGCTATTGGACTCCCAACTGAAAGGTAGCAAACGTGTAAGCTATTACGTGATTAGGTCCAGAGTTGAAGATTGGTGAAGATTTATGTCTTTCACTGACCTTTGACTTGATTGTTTGCGATATCCACTGGTTCTCGTCTTTCAAATTTCATGTCACCTTTGCTCTCCACTAGACTTGCTTTGAAGAGACCACTTAGATCCGTCTTGTGTGTAAGTTTGCTGAAAAGTGCCAGAATCACCCCGTCTTTTAGATGTAACGTTGTGTACAAAAGCCTAACTCTTCATGTATAAGAATATGGTTACAGGTGCCTATGTCCCCCAAGTTTTTTGAGTTAGGGATATGAATTTTAACGCATTTTGTGACTCCAGAGTTAGAGAGCCCAGCCCCCCCCCCCCAAGTACTAACCACGGCCTTAATTAATTATTCTTTCATATTTTCTTTTTGTTTTCCCCCCTTTTTTTGGTTGAAAGGATTGGGGGTAGGGTTAAGGATTCGATAAAATTTAGGTCTGAGGATAAGGACGGGGTCAGGGATAGGTATTGTATAATACACGTACGCGCCCAGAGTGCAAAATGCTTCGAATGCGTACCTACTTACAACAACAGCCTAATATGTAGAATTATTGCACCCTACACCAGTTCACACATTGTCATGTCAGTGACTGTCATCATTTAACAATATCGTTTCGGTCATAGCACAATTGCCTAAGTCGTGTTTTGGTATCTTTTAAAAATCAAAGAAAAATGTGTACTTCAAATATAGTGGTAGCTACTGTTAGGGGGGCGTATATTTTACATAGAAAGCTGTAACTGACCAGTGAACACAATTCTGTATTTTCTCTATTTATCTTTGTCATTGGAACACGCCCCTCAAACAACAGTCTAAATGATGTATTAAGTAGATATGGGTTTTTGTCCAAAACCTCATAAGTCAACGAAACAGAACCATTTAACTGCTGAACGGTGCAACGTGACTATCTGATTAAAGTGTCACGATTAAGGTTGATGACCTTGTACGCCACGAGTATAGAGGGGGTAAACTTAGTAGGGGAGAAGGGGAGTTTAAAGTTGTTGTCGAGCATGAAAGATTAAATATCACGAGGAAGGTCGGTGGCCTTGTGCGCCACGAGTCTAGGGGGGGTGAGCTTAGCAGGGGAAAACACGGTTTTTAACATTGTTGACGAGCGTGGATAGATACACACGACTCGCTTTAAACTAGTCGCGTGTGCAAAAACCTCGGGAGTATAAGTAGAGGAGAAGCTCGACACACGTGGTTCCCAAATTATTCGTTCCTAAAGGAAGACGCAGCGAGAAGTGGTCCGGGCGACAAGTGGAAGGTCGTGCCATGGGGACCAGGGGTGTTATATATGTGAGGAATCTATGAAGGTTCCCAAGTTATTCATTCCTAAAGGAAGACGCAGAATTTATCGGTCCGGGCGACCAGTGGAAGGTCTTGCCATGGGGACCAGAAGTTGAGGAGTTCTGATGATAGGATGGGAACCCATCAGAAGCTCGTGAATCTACGATGGCGGGTGTGAACCGTCGGTGTGCAGTGTGTTTGCAAGTTGAAGAGTCTTGAGGACGGGATGTCGAGAACCCCTCAAGGAACAAGTAATCTACGATGGCGGGTGTGAACTGTGTGTTCTTATTTGTGTGAAGCCAGGGGCGTCTGTTTCCCCTTTTATCGTCGAAATGAAAGATCTAGAAAGGATTGTGTGAACTCTGGAGAAGTGAAACTGCATCAACGAGGAGGGCAGCTGTTGACAGAGACTATTAAGTATACGTAGTTAAGTTTATAGACAGAGGGATTAGATCTAGATGTGAAACGGGGAATAGATAATAGCCAAGATCCCCAAGAGTAAATTTGAAATATCTGTTTTTGTGATTATGTATGTGATTATCATGAGTTGAATGTTTTGACATAAGTTTTGTCATGCATTTATAATTAAATATCGTTTAATTTAAATTTCACTCCATGTGTCCGTTGATCGCTGGTCTGCTTGCTTGGCTTGTTAGCTGGGTTTGAAAGGTAAATAAGTTAGGTACTCATCACACACGTGGTCGTGACCATCTTCACGCACGTGATCGTGACAAAAGTGAAAATTTCATCTCAAAAAAAAAATAAATGACTCAGGCAATTGTGAAATGGCCCTGACGATATTACAGCTTGTTGGCCAGACACATTTTACACACACACACACACACACACACACACTCACACTCATACACACATACACGGGGTTTGCTGGAGGGAACCAAACTCTATTTCAAACGCCATCATCTAGGAGAATCAGTGAGCGCAAGTCTCTAAATCCCACATGTGATTTACTTTCCTCTGACCAGCGGTCAATCGTGTTGTCTCCGCCCTGTGGTCAGCTTGACACATTTATGACCCATATCTTCAGCTGGGGAATTTGCCATCATCACTGACCACAGGTCAAGTAGGTGTGGAGAAAGAACTAGTTTGATGTTGACTTGGGAGCTGCTGCAGGTTTACTGTTGGAGAGCTTTGTCGCTACATTGTCATGTCCATCTACAGGTCCATCTACATGTCCTTGTCTCATCATTTTGTGTTTTGTTTTGTTGTTTTTTTTTCCCCCTGGTTTCATCAGATCTTGTGTTAGGTCAAGTATTTTTTTTTCTTCTGCCACCCTTCGTCCTCGTCTTCTTTACTCTCGAACAGTTTGTGTGTCCTCAAAAGGGCTACTTGTTGGTCCCGACACAGACAGTTTGTGTGTCTTCAAAAGGGCCACTTGTTGGTCCCGACAAAGACTGTTTGTGTGTCCTATAAAGGGCTACTTGTAGGGCCAGACAAAGACAGTTTGTGTGTCCTCAAAAGGGCTACTTGTAGGTCCCGACAAAGACTGTTTGTGTGTCCTCAAAAGGGCTACTTGTAGCTCCCGACAAAGACTGTTTGTTTGTCCTCAAAAGGGCTACTTGTAGCTCCCGACAAAGACTGTTTGTGTGTCCTCAAAAGGGCTACTTGTAGGTTCCGAAAAAGATTGTTTGTGTGTCCTCAAAAGGGCTAATTGTAGCTCCCGACAAAGACTGTTTGTTTGTCCTCAAAAGGGCTACTTGTAGCTCCCGACAAAGACTGTTTGTGCGTCCTATAAAGGGCTACTTGTAGGTCCCGACAAAGACTGTTTGTGTGTCCTCAAAAGGGCCACTTGTAGGTCCCGATAAAGACTGTTTGTGTGTCCTCAAAAGGGCTACTTGCAGGTCCCGACAAAGACTGTTTGTGTGTCCTCAAAAGGGCTACTTGTAGCGCCCGACACAGACAGTTTGTGTGTCCTCAAAAACGGCCACTTGTAGGTCCCGACAAAGACGGTTTTGTGTGTCCTCAAAAGGGCCACTTGCAGGTCCCGACAAAGACTGTTTGTGTGTCCTCAAAAGGGCTACTTGTGGGGCCCAACAAAGACTGTTTGTGTGTCCTCAAAAGGGCTACTTGTAGGTCCCGACAAAGACTGTTTGTGTGTCCTCAAAAGGGCTACTTGTAGGTTCCGAAACAGACTGTTTTTGTGTCCTCAAAAGGGCTACTTGTAGGTCCCGACAAATACTGTTTGTGTGTCCTCAAAAGGGCTACTTGTAGGTCCCGACAAAGACTTTTTGTGTGTCCTCAAAAGGGCTACTTGTAGGTCCCGACAAAGACTGTTTGTGTGTCCTCAAAAGGGCTACTTGTAGGTCCCGACAAAGGCTGTTTGTTGGTCATCAAAATTTTCTTTGTGGGTCCCTTAAAGCGCTGCTTGTAGGTCGTGATAGGGGCTGTTTGTAGGTCCTCAAAAGGCTATTTGTGGGTCTCTAAAAAGGCTGTCTGTGGTTATTCGAAAGGGCTGTATGTGGGTCCTCGAAAGATCTGTTTGTGGGTCCTCGAAAGGGCCGTGTAGAATGGTTTCTTGACGTGCTGGTCAGTTATTTCTACGGAGTTACACATTTCTCAGCTGACACAAGACTTTTCGCCACTAATTCGCTCACCTGTGTGTCAGGTTGTGTGTTGAATATTATGTCAGATGGTGAGTATGTCGAATGACACAATTCGATGAACTGCTGGCACGATATATCAATTTGGATTTATTTATATCACGAGCACATTGCTAAATTTTGTCACGAGTGATAATTTGCGTGTCGTGCCACAAAAGAAGTTACGTTTTATTTATCTTTTTAATTTGGCACATTTTTCTGGTTTGGCCTTCCTTGCCATGTAAAAGTGCAAGGCTGCGTGAGCTCATGAATAGATGCGTGCATGCTTCAAGTCTCTAGCTCAAACTGGCCATGGGGGAGCTGAGATTACACAGGCACAAAGAGCTATTAATAGCACATTCAAGATGGCTGCTATGAACTGATTGGATGAGAGTAAATGAGTGTGACGGACAAGTATTTTCAGGTCGAAAGGGCAATGTGAACATTCTGGACATTTGATGTACTTTTAATCTTCTCTCATCATGGCGTAATGGTTAGCCCAGGTTGTGAACTGTTATCAGGGCGATCCTGGGTAAGATTGGGTCACGGGAAAAACTGGATCGATCGACTTGTCAACTTTCGTCCTTCTCGCTCAGCGCGTATCAATGATGTCAACATTGCAACAATGTGCGCCTCATACCTACAAAATGCTAGGTAAAATAAATAGTATTCACAATTACCTGAGTCATGTCTTGGCGTTTTTTTTTTTCAAAATAAAAGAAAACTGTTTACTTCCAAAATAGTGGTAGTTGTTGTTAGGTGAGGGGGCGTAGTATTTTACTTTGGGAAGCAATAGCTGAGCAGTGAACACAATTCAGTATTTTCTCTTTTTGGTCTTTGTAATTAGTCTACGCTCCCCTAACACCAGTGTGAATGTTGATTGAGGTAGATGTGGGTTTTCCTTTAAAAACACATACAATAGTGTCAACGAAACAAAACATTGTAGCTGTTGAACGGTGGAACGTGATTGTCTGCTAACTGTGAACATTTTCATCTCAAAAAAAAAAAAAAAGACATAGGCTATTGTGAAATGACCGTGAGGATAAAACTTCTTCACCAGGACCAGGAGCACACCTACTGCCACTTGGTAAAGTTACAGCCATTTTGCATTTTATTGAGACAA
>OZ007570.1:73740920-73765920 GCA_963931925.1 Onchidella celtica | reverse complement strand
TCACCATATCCCTCAGCTCACAACCCCCCCCCCCCCGGGCCAACTCTTTTCTATTCCATTCTCTTCCACATGTTATCTTGTCCCAAAATTCTCAAACTTCGTGTCACCATATCCCTCAGCTCACAACCCCCCCCCCGGGCCAACTCTTTTCTATTCCATTCTCTTCCACATGTTATCTTGTCCCAAAATTCTCAAACTTCATGCCACCATATCCCTCAGCTCACAACCCCCCCCCCCCCGGGCCAACTCTTTTCTATTCAATTCTCTTCCACATGTTATCTTGTCCCAAAATTCTCAAACTTCATGCCACCAAATCCCTCAGCTCACAACCGCCCCCCCCCGGGCCAACTCTTTTCTATTCCATTCTCTTCCACATGTTATCTTGTCCCAAAATTCTCAAACTTCATGCCACCAAATCCCTCACCTCACAACCCCCCCCCCCCCGCCCCCCGGGCCAACTCTTTTCTATTCCATTCTCTTCCACATGTTATCTTGTCCCAAAATTCTCAAACTTCATGCCACCATATCCCTCAGCTCACAACCCCCCCCCCCCGGGCCAATTCTTTTCTATTCCATTCTCTTCCACATGTTATCTTGTCCCAAAATTCTCAAACTTCATGCCACCATATCCCTCAGCTCACAACGCCCCCCCCCCCGGGCCAACTCTTTTCTATTCCATTCTCTTCCACATGTTATCTTGTCCCAAAATTCTCAAACTTCATGCCACCAAATCCCTCAGCTCACAACCCCCCCCCCCCGGGCCAACTCTTTTCTATTCCATTCTCTTCCACATGTTATCTTGTCCCAAAATTCTCAAACTTCATGCCACCATATCCCTCAGCTCACAACCCCCCCCCCCCCGGCCAACTCTTTTCTATTCCATTCTCTTCCACATGTTATCTTGTCCCAAAATTCTCAAACTTCATGCCACCAAATCCCTCAGCTCACAACCCCCCCCCCCCCGGGCCAACTCTTTTCTATTCCATTCTCTTCCACATGTTATCTTGTCCCAAAATTCTCAAACTTCATGCCACCATATCCCTCAGCTCACAACCCCCCCCCCCCCCCCCCGGGCCAACTCTTTTCTATTCCATTCTCTTCCACATGTTATCTTGTCCCAAAATTCTCAAACTTCATGCCACCAAATCCCTCAGCTCACAACCCCCCCCCCCCCCAGGCCAACTCTTTTCTATTCCATTCTCTTCCACATGTTATCTTGTCCCAAAATTCTCAAACTTCATGTCACCATATCCCTCAGCTCACAACCCCCCCCCCCGGGCCAACTCTTTTCTATTCCATTCTCTTCCACATGTTATCTTGTCCCAAAATTCTCAAACTTCGTGTCACCATATCCCTCAGCTCACAACCCCCCCCCCCCCGGGCCAACTCTTTTCTATTCCATTCTCTTCCACATGTTATCTTGTCCCAAAATTCTCAAACTTCATGCCACCATATCCCTCAGCTCACAACCCCCCACCCCCCGGGCCAACTCTTTTCTATTCCATTCTCTTCCACATGTTATCTTGTCCCAAAATTCTATAACTTCATGCCACCATATCCCTCAGCTCACAACCCCCCCCCCCCCGGGCCAACTCTTTTCTATTCCATTCTCTTCCACATGTTATCTTGTCCCAAAATTCTCAAACTTCATGCCACCAAATCCCTCAGCTCACAACCCCCCCCCACCCCCCAGGCCAACTCTTTTCTATTCCATTCTCTTCCACATGTTATCTTGTCCCAAAATTCTCAAACTTCATGTCACCATATCCCTCAGCTAACAACCCCCCCCCCCCCGGGCCAACTCTTTTCTATTCCATTCTCTTCCACATGTTATCTTGTCCCAAAATTCTCAAACTTCATGTCACCATATCCCTCAGCTCACACCCCCCCCCCCCGGGCCAACTCTTTTCTATTCCATTCTCTTCCACATGTTATCTTGTCCCAAAATTCTCAAACTTCGTGCCAACATATCCCTCAGCTCACAACCCCCCCCCCCCCGGGCCAACTCTTTTCTATTCCATTCTCTTCCACATGTTATCTTGTCCCAAAATTCTCAAACTTCATGCCACCATATCCCTCAGCTCACAACCCCCCCCCCCCCGGGCCAACTCTTTTCTATTCCATTCTCTTCCACATGTTATCTTGTCCCAAAATTCTATAACTTCATGCCACCATATCCCTCAGCTCACAACCCCCCCCCCCCCGGGCCAACTCTTTTCTATTCCATTCTCTTCCACATGTTATCTTGTCCCAAAATTCTCAAACTTCATGCCACCAAATCCCTCAGCTCACAACCCCCCCCCCCCCAGGCCAACTCTTTTCTATTCCATTCTCTTCCACATGTTATCTTGTCCCAAAATTCTCAAACTTCATGTCACCATATCCCTCAGCTAACAACCCCCCCCCCCCCCGGGCCAATTCTTTTCTATTCCATTCTCTTCCACATGTTATCTTGTCCCAAAATTCTCAAACTTCATGTCACCATATCCCTCAGCTCACACCCCCCCCCCCGGGCCAACTCTTTTCTATTCCATTCTCTTCCACATGTTATCTTGTCCCAAAATTCTCAAACTTCATGCCACCATATCCCTCAGCTCACAACCCCCCCCCCCCGGGCCAACTCTTTTCTATTCCATTCTCTTCCACATGTTATCTTGTCCCAAAATTCTCAAACTTCATGCCACCAAATCCCTCAGCTCACAACCCCCCCCCCCCGGGCCAACTCTTTTCTATTCCATTCTCTTCCACATGTTATCTTGTCCCAAAATTCTCAAACTTCATGCCACCAAATCCCTCAGCTCACAACCCCCCCCCGCCCCCCCCCCCGGGCCAACTCTTTTCTATTCCATTCTCTTCCACATGTTATCTTGTCCCAAAATTCTCAAACTTCATGCCACCATATCCCTCAGCTCACAACCCCCCCACCCCCCCCCCCCGGGCCAACTCTTTTCTATTCCATTCTCTTCCACATGTTATCTTGTCCCAAAATTCTCAAACTTCATGCCACCATATTCCTCAGCTCACAACCCCCCCCCCCCCCCCGGGCCAACTCTTTTCTATTCCATTCTCTTCCACATGTTATCTTGTCCCAAAATTCTCAAACTTCATGCCACCATATCCCTCAGCTCACAACCCCCCCCCCCCCCCGGGCCAACTCTTTTCTATTCCATTCTCTTCCACATGTTATCTTGTCCCAAAATTCTCAAACTTCATGCCACCATATCCCTCAGCTCACAACCCCCCCCCCCCCCACCCCGGGCCAACTCTTTTCTATTCCATTCTCTTCCACATGTTATCTTGTCCCAAAATTCTCAAACTTCATGCCACCAAATCCCTCAGCTCACAACCCCCCCCCCCCCGGGCCAACTCTTTTCTATTCCATTCTCTTCCACATGTTATCTTGTCCCAAAATTCTCAAACTTCATGCCACCATATCCCTCAGCTCACAACCCCCCCCCCCCCCGGGCCAACTCTTTTCTATTCCATTCTCTTCCACATGTTATCTTGTCCCAAAATTCTCAAACTTCATGCCACCAAATCCCTCAGCTCACAACCCCCCCCCCCCGGGTCAACTCTTTTCTATTCCATTCTCTTCCACATGTTATCTTGTCCCAAAATTCTCAAACTTCATGCCACCATATCCCTCAGCTCACAACCCCCCCCCCCATTTATTTCCACCCTTTTACCCTCAATCCTCCATCTCTCTGTCACTTTCAATCCTACAGCTCTCTGTCACTTTCAATCATCTATCTCTCTGTCACTTTCATTCCTCCATCTCTCTGTCACCCTCAATCCTCCATCTCTCTATCACCCCAAATCCTCCAGCTCTCTGTCACTTTCAATCATCCATCTCTCTGTCACTTTCAATCCTCCATCTCTCTGTCACCCCCAATCCTCCATCTCTCTATCACCCCCAATCCTCCAGCTCTCTGTCACCCTCAATCCTCCATCTCCCTATCACCCCCAATCCTCCATCTCTATGTCACCCTAAATCCTCCATCTCCCTATCACCCCCAATCCTCCAGCTCTCTGTCACCCCCAATCCTCCATCTCTCTATCACCCCCAATCCTCCAGCTCTCTGTCACCCTCAATCCTCCATCTCCCTATCACCCCCAATCCTCCATCTCTATGTCACCCTCAATCCTCCCACTCTTTGACACCTGTTTCTTAGTCCTCCCCGCCTGTGTCACCAGTCCCTCAATCCTCCGTCAGTGTGTCACTCTCAATCTCATCTTTCAAGTCTCCAATTCTCTACGACCATGTCCTGCATTCTTCCACCTTGCTGTGACCCTCTCCGTCAATCCTCCATCTCTCTCTCCACCCGATCCTCAATCATCCCTCTCTCTCTCTACCCGATCTTCAATCCTCCACCTTTCTGTAATACTGTCCCTGCCCCTCAATCCTCCAGTTCCCTTTTCCCTTGTCCTTCAACGCCCCATTTCACTGTCACCCAATCATCAATCCTCCATCTCTCACTGATTTTCTCTCTAATCCCCGCTAATCTATCGCTCGTCTATCCTCCACATACCCACTACATCATCGTCTCCACCCCCCACCCCCCGGCCCCCAACTCTCCTGTTGCTGGCGACCATGTCCTCCATCACGTCACGACATTATCTTAATTTAGCATCAGCTTCTCGGCATCACGTGACCGGCCAGGCGTGGTATAGACGGCCAGTGACAAGCAAATAACGGACGGTCGATGGTACGGTGTGATGTCGATTGTCAATGTAGGTGGGATGTGGACGGCCAGTCACAGGCGTGGTACCGACGGTTAATCCCGAAAGCCATCTGTGGATGTAGGGGTGGGGTACAGGCAGGCACGTGAGCTGTCAGTGGCGGGCGTGGTCTGGACAGCGAGTTACCGTCGTGGTGTGGACAGTGAGTTACCGTCATGGTGTGGACAGTGAGTTACCGTCGTGGTGTGGACAGTGAGTTACCGTCGTGGTGTGGACAGTGAGTTACCGTCGTGGTGTGGACAGTGAGTTACCGTCGTGGTGTGGACAGTGAATTAACGGCGTGGTGAGGACAGTGAGTTACCGGCGTGGTGTGGAGGACGGCTTACGGGTGTGGTGTGGATGGTCAATGACACTTGTGGTGTGGATGGTCAGTGACGGGCGTGGTGTGGATGGTCAGTGACGGGCGTGCTGTGGATGGTCAATGACACTTGTGGTGTGGATGGTCAGTGACGGGCGTGATGTGGATGGTCAATGACACGTGTGGTGTGGATGGTCAGTGATGGGTGTCGTGTGGATGATCAGTGACGGGTGTGGTGGGAATGGCCAGCGAAGGGCGTGGTGCGGACCCTGATGTATGGGAGTGGGTTTACTAACGTTAGAAAGTTAAAATCGCTGTAGCTGTAACTGTACAGAATAACAATGTTTCTTTCTGGTATCGACTACCAAAACTAGCAAAAAAAAAAAAAAAACCTTTATAGAGTTCAATATCTGCCGCATGCAAGAACCTAAAAAATCCAGAAATGTCTCTAGTAGCTCCCTACTTTCCCCCGTCCCTTGTACTTCCCAACCCCAACCCACTTCCGGTTGCCAATCTAGAAAATCCAGATTGATGTAAATCTGACAGATCCTGTCACCGGAAATACGTCATATTTAGACAGGCAGGTAATGAATTCTGGGGAGAGCTCGCTCACTTCTCTCTCTCACACACGCCGGCAGTTTCCACGGGCTAGCAGGGACCTGATCGTGTGTTCGCTTCAGCAAGGCTGTCATTTGGGAGTAGTGGGGGGGGGTGAGGGTTCGGGGGCGGGGATCCTTGTGTGTCTTGGTCAATCAATCACCAATAACAGGACGTGAGCAGCCAACGAGTGGTCGTGTTGAGTGAGAAATAAATCTGCAATGACCACACTAATGAGGCTCTGAGTGGCCATTTATAATCTCTTTCTTTTTGTCTGCTGTTATCATGTCCGACTGGTCACTCTCTTTCTACAGGTCATGTGTCTATCTATCTATCTATCTATCTATCTATCTATCTATCTATCTATCTATCTATCTATCTATCTATCTATCTATCTATCTATCAATCTATCTATCTATCTATCTATCTATCTATCTATCTATCTATCTATCTATCTATCTATCTGTCTATCTATCTATCTATCTATCTATCTATCCATCTATCTATCTATCTATCTGTTTATTATCTGACTATCTACCTGTCTGTTTGTCTGTCTACCTATCTATCTATATCTCTATCTATGCCCAACACTTAGTAGACAACATGCCCTTACTGCGTAGGCTACCGGTAGTTAATACACCATGCTGTTTATATTACAGCTGTTCTTTACAATAAAGCATCCCTATTACGAACGCTTAAACTCTGTAAATTGGACCCCACACTGTCATCCACGTGAGGGTATTAAAAAAAAGGCACAATGTTCTATTTGTTCTATGTTTTCCTGTGTCCGTTCTCTCATGCCCAAGGTGTCGGGTCTGATCCCCGGTCTGTGCAGGGATGTTGGAATTTGGTGCTGGAGAAAAATTCCTGTCCCTCGTCGTGTATGACAGGTCAGGTCGAGAACCTAGTCTTCTTGAATAAGGAACATAAACTCGGATGCCCGTCTGCACGTTGCGCACGTTAAAGACACCTTGGCATTTGCGTTTTTTCCAAAAACTAGGAAAGTCAAAGTTTGCATGAGTTATGGCCCCTATCGGAAAGTCATCAGAATTAGTGTAAGAGATTGTGTAAGTGTTCAGTTAAAACTTGCTATGTCCTGTCTTTATTCGAAGTTCAAACTCAACAACACTAAGTTTTAAGTGAACACTTACACCGCGTCTTACACTGATTTTGAATGGCTTTCTGAAAGGGGCAATAACTTAGGTAAATTTTGACTTGTCCAAAAATGCTTTTCAATTCTCACAACGAATCCCTGCCACAAAGCAAGAGCAATAAACAGAAAAAAAAAAAAAAAAAGCATAGAATTGAGGTGTAAATGCTCAGAGCAGCGAGTCTCCTAAAGTAAAAACTTAACCACACTTCCACATAGGTCTCTGAACACAGATGGCTTTTGCCAAATACCACGACGCCTCGTGAAGAGCTGTACTGCCATCTATCTCAGCGACATTAACTAAACACACTGTAATTCGGCGGCTACAACCACGGACCTGGACGGCTGATCAAGCATGATCAAGTTCTGTTTGAACTAGCGGATGTTCAGAAACGTTTGATCATGTCCTTGTCCTCCTGTCCTCTGCCGCTGGCATCATGGCTACCTTTGATCTTTAGTTCATTTGTTTGTTTATCACATGGCAATAAACAATCACAAACACACGCAAACAATGCAAACCTTTCAACATAATTAAACCAACTCCATTATACAGACGCACGGCCATGCCATATTAATGAATATTATGAAACAAGGACTAAACTATAATAATTGCTTCAGTCACAAACATTGGCAATTTTCTATTCAGCTTTCACCTCTTTATTTCCTGGAAACCATTCCTTTAGTAGAATATTGGTTGGGGAGCGTAATATAATTACACTGCCAGGAAAAAAAATACTGATTAGTGTTCAATGTTCAGGAATGGCTTATAATATCAAAGGGTACGTACCCCTAACCACAGCCTCCATAACAGCCCCCCGCCCCCGGCCCTCCGCCCCCCCCCCCCGTCCTCGGCCCCTCCTCCTCCTTTCCAGTATAGACAAAGTTAAAACCTTTCAGGCGTGATTTCCTTTGAACATGCCCGGAGTGAAAGAAGAAAATGAAAACTGTGGGATCGAGCTGCAAATTGTATTCTTGAAAGAAATATCGAATATTTCTGTATTCACTATTATTGGAGTATTTGCCACTGTTTCGAATACTTGAGTATTTGCATACAAGAAATAGAACCCATGGATACAATTCCATTCAAGCACAGCACTGGAATAGCAGAAGTATTTTTGTATTCCGTGTCCCATCGATTCAAGAATACTCGCTACTTGATGGACCTTCTTTGTGTCTAGGCTCATTTGCCTTTTGCATTCCAATCCACGGCTAACAACAAAAAACCGCAGGGCTGAGTGTTTTAGGGTGTGTGTGACATGGGTTGCTCTTCGAATATTCGATTATATCATGTGTGGAATACCCCGACACTAACAGTGGGAGGGGAGCGGTTTGTTTATTTCTGTCTCACAGATCACATGTTCACCGTCAACAATCTATGCCCGTTCTGTCAAAGTTTGGAACACTCGACAGCAGCTTGCCAATTTTGTGTGTGTGTGTGTCCCCGAGGGGGGGGGGGGCAGGTTGATATATAGATCCCCCCGCCCACCACCACCACCAAGACTGAAGGTACTATTCAAGAGGTCTTGATCTGGCCTGGGTTCAGCACCCACCCCCACCCCCTTCCCGCTCCATTCCCACCGTACCCAATTACAGAATAAACTTGTTTCTGGCGGTACTGACACTCACTCATTCATTCCTTTATTTCCCCTCCCCCCCCCCTCCCCCCCCCCCCCCCCAGATAGAACATCAGTTTTGGTAACTAACTAATTCTACCTCAGTGAAGCGCCTGATGTCACGGACAATTCCGTCCTCAGTAATTCACTTTGTTGGTGTTTGTATTGAATCACATAAATATCTGAAATGGCTTTGTTTTGATGTTGACCTGTCTATTTGTCTGTCTGTCTGTCTGTGTTGTTATTGCAGGTGGTATTTTAGCCAGGCAAACACTGAACTGCTCAGACAATGAGCGAGACAGACTAAAATTGTTGAAGTTTGTGCTCGAAACTGACACAAATTACAGTGCCACCATCCTTAAATTTCTTAATCCCGAACTTTCTAGAGCAAAGCCAGCCGGATGTCGATCAGAAATAGAACTGACAGAGAGAAAGAATTTTCTGAAAATCGATTTATTGCCAATCTAGTCAGTCATCACCCCCTCCCCAGCCCCCCCCCCCACCCCATCCCCTCTCAACTCGACCTCCCAAATACAATAGCAGGACTATTTTCCCCTTTCACCCCCACCCCCTTTGTCCCCAATTCCCAACAGTCCTAGAACAGACATGGCCAAGATCTGCAGACTCGTGGGTTGTTGCGGATGTAATCTTGTCCTCATTTCGCCTCTTAATCCTCATCTTCGTCTACCCTCTGTTCGTCATTCAGAGCATCCTTATCTATTCTTACATTATCTTCCACTCTCTCCTCACCTTTTAGCGTTTCATTCCCAGTTCTCTCTCATCAACCTTTCTGTACTCTTTCTGTGACCACCCCAGGGGGTTGAACTGCCGTTATAATAACTTTCACTCTGTGCTGATCAAGTCCGGACAGAATAAAAAACTTGAGGGATGGAAAAAAAATTACAGAGAAAATAAGGAAGAGACAGAGTTTTTGCCCTGTGATGTGGTCTCACCGTGTGTCACTACAGAGAATGTTCCAGACAAACGTCTCATCTGTCCCCAGGGCATCAGTCAGTCACGTGCTCAAAGCCGGGGATGATGGCGCGCGAGACGAGAGTTTAAGTAGGCAAACAGTTCATGATCAAACCTGGGCTGGGGGTCTTTGACTTTATGTGTGTGTTTGTGAGTGTGTGGGTGTGTGTAGGGGGGTGTGGAAAGGGGGGGGTCAAAAGCTGTTCCATTTGGAATACAGCCGGACTGAGAATTGGAGCAGTGTCCACACAGCCGGCCCCCTTCCGACCCCGTCTATACATGCCGGGAATGAATCTGAAGTGAAACTCTCGAGCAATGAGCAGTTGCTATGATTTTTACAAACTGACTTAACATTTTTAAAATCAAATTTTGACCTGCTGTGTACCTAATCACACTGTAGACAAAGTTCATTCAGATACTGAAACCTCAGCTCGCAAGGTTCATCTTTACTTATCATGAAAGTATATAAAATGAACCAATTTTCAGTCCACGGCATTTACTTTATAAAGGAATACAACTTTTATACAAACAAAGTAGTAAGAGATGGACCCACCTACAAATCAGGAAAAGTCATTCTTGGTTTGTAGCGTAAATTTACCAAAGGTACTGGATAGGATGTTTCTAGAGTCTTTGATTTTACTTCGGCCAGAGGGTAGGAAAATGCAGATTTCAATTTTGTGGGATGCGGCATGTGTGTCAACTCCGTGGGTGGATAGTCCGTATTGTCGGTGTGTCATCTACCACCAGATTAGCCTGTGTCGTTGGTGTGTCATCCACTACAAGATTAGTCTGTGTCATTGATGTGTCATCTACTACAAGATTAGTCTGTGTCATTGGTGTGTCATCCACTACCAGATTAGTCTGTGTCATTAGTGTCTCATCCACTACCAGATTAGTCTGTGTCGTTGGTGTGCCATCCACTACCAGATTAGTCTGCGTCATTAGTGTGTCATCCACTACAAGATTAGTCTTTGTCATTGGTGTGTCATCCACTACCAGATTAGTCTGTGTCGTTGGTGTATCATCTGCTACCAGACTGAGACAATGCACGGGTCGACATAGTTTGTTGTGTGACTGACAATACCAGAAACGGAATCCTGAGAAACACACACACATACACACACACACACACTCACACACACACACATAAACACACACACAATACACCCACACAACAAACACGTGACTCAGATCCCTCGACGTACGTTCAGACATTCTAGAGTGCAGAAACCCCTGCAGACTGACGCACGCTAGTATACTCCACTTTAAAATTCAAATTTGATTAATTGGTTCTTGTAGCTGGTGAGGTGGTGGTTGTCATTTTGGTTGTGTGTGAATGTGTTTGTGTATGTATTTGTAGTTTGTATGCTTTCCTCTGTGTGCGTGTATGTGTGTGTGTGCCGGGATGTGTGTCAGAATAATATATAACGCTGTGATCCTCCGTCGCCCCCCCCCCCGCCTCCCCCACAGTTTCCTGACTTACATCACGTGACTGTTGCTTTCTCGGCTGGTTTGCCCAGACCCCCCTCCCCCCGCCTCCCCCACAGTTTCCTGACTTACATCACGTGACTGTTGCTTTCTCGGCTGGTTTGCCCAGACCCCCCCCCCCGCCTCCCCCACAGTTTCCTGACTTACATCACGTGACTGTTGCTTTCTCGGCTGGTTTGCCCAGACCCCCCCCCCTCCGCCTCCCCCACAGTTTCCTGACTTACATCACGTGACTGTTGCTTTCTCGGCTGGTTTGCCCAGACCCCCCCCGCCCCCCCCACAGATTCCTGACTTACATCACGTGACTGTTGCTTTCTCGGCTGGTTTGCCCAGACCCCCCCCGCCCCCCCCCACAGTTTCCTGACTTACATCACGTGACTGTTGCTTTCTCGGCTGGTTTGCCCAGACCCCCCCCCCCCACAGTTTCCTGACTTACATCACGTGACTGTTGCTTTCTCGGCTGGTTTGCCCAGACCCCCCCCCCCCCCAGATAGGCAGCCCTCCTCCCGCCACGTAGGAGCACAGAGAATTATGTTCATATCCAAACTGCTGTATATCACCAATGCGGAAACTTATTTTCTTTTCAGTTGAACTTTGAGTAGGTGACGGCTATTTGCTAGGGGCGCGTAGCATTTAACATTATATGGCATAACTGAACCATGAACATATCTCAATATTTTCCACATTTAGTTTCAGAATTAGACTAGGCTCACCTGACAACATTCATATAGAATAAGTAGCAAAATGAAGAAAACGGACGGGGTGAAGAAGGAGTAACTTTAAGACATGAGTTGGTTTCACCGTGAGTTCTGACGCCTCTTACGTCAACAATCTTTAGCGAATGAAACGCTCATTTGTGCATGTCAGTGCTGGGGGGATTCCCGGGGATTTGGCCACAGACTGGAGCTGTCCGGGTCTTGTACAAACTCTGGCCGCCATATGAGAGCAGAGCAAAGATAGACCTGAAGCCCATCACTCCCTGCTTGTGTGAAGTGTATTTGCTTTGGAGATTTTAGCAGCGCATCTGTAGATTTGTCTGAAAACTAGATGGGCTTGGTCTTGATTTAAATGTACCCGGCATTTTCTGGCCTGGCTGCCAAATACAGAATATGGAGGGCTTTTCTTAGCGTGAGACAAGTTAACGTTATGGCATCTGACAAGGCAAATGGCATGACATGGTTGCTTACCAGTAAAACTGTGAGATTGAAGAGTTCCACTTTATTTTTTCGTGACGTTTTTCCCTAAAATATTACGTAACCGGGACTGTCAGGTAACCAAAGGCGTGCACTGATACTCCGACAAATGGATCTATAATGTCTCAGGGCCTGGTCAGCACTAGCCAGTTTTGACAGACTTCCTGTTGGGTGGCGACCTCGAGACGTGTATTTGCAATGATACCTCGCGTGCACCAGCTAACTCATAGGATCTCCTTGATAGTCAATGTAGTGACGTCACCATGGAACTCGTCGCCCAATCAACATGTAGCTGGTGCACGTCTAGGCTAAAACTACATGTAGGTGGTGCCAAAAGGGAGGCCGCTGTGGGGTGTTCGCGCCGGTCTTCTGTGGAAAACATGATTTGTTTTCCCCAGATCAAATATTGCATAATCTAAAACTGTATAGCTGTCTGCACAGCATGGGATTTATCCCGCATTAATGCGTAGGCAAACGAAATTTAGTTTCAGTGGGTTATTTATTCATAAATGACTGGGCTTGTCTGTGAAACTTCTCCCATCATGTAACATACTTCCTTCCTGCCGACACATACAACCTTACTGTCTAAGCAAGGACCAATATGCGAATGTTAAACATGAACATTTCTGTTTTCTGTAGACCAGCCTGGAACTTGCTGTCGTCAACGTCTCCCACATTGGGGACGTGCTTTAAGTACATGCCCTCCATTTGGGTGATTTCCTACCCCCACCTCTCACGCACGCCCCTATGCGCACTTTTCATACGTTTACCGTCACCACCCTCTCCCTCCCACTCCCATTCCCAGCCCCCTATGTAAAAAAAACGTACCTCCATTAAAATAGTGAATATCCATTGCTAAAGCCTTAATGATTTAGGACTTGGTACACGCCTTTTTGCCTGGGTCAGAAAAGAAAACCTCTAGTCCATTTATTGTATAATCCTGCAATTTTTGGCCTGAACAAAAAAAAAGTGAATGAATGCAAAGGTTTGACTTCATTACCATAATTGAAAAGCGAAATCACGTGACCCCCTCGCGCCCCCCCCCCCAGTGGCCCCTTCCCTCATGGAAGCTTTTTTGTACCCGCCCTTGGAGACTATGCATTTCATGGGCGGCTCCATTCCACAGACTTTTTTTTGTTTATTCTCCATTGAGGGCAATGCTGCAAATGTGAGTCCTGTCTAGGCTTTCTATTGTGTAGTGGTAGCAAAGATAATGGTATGAGAGAGGGGAGGTTGGTGGGAAAGAGGCGGGCCGGGGGTGGCGGGGGGGGGTGGGGGGGTGCGGCAACACCTCTGTTACAACAGGACTAAATTTGATAAAAACCAGAATCCATTTGAATATGGTAAAACTTCGCTTAACAGGAGCTCTCTCTTTGTTTTGTGAGCACAACCAAGCTTTAGACAGAAAAGTGACATGATAATTGTACTAGCAAACTATATTTTGTCTAGACTACCAGGAGAAACTTGCATACATTTTATACAACAGTTCTTTCATTGCCTGTTTGGCTCTCTCACGGTCTCTGGGCTGCCGTCATTGGACACTCACTCGTGGTTGGGGATTTTTTCTTTCTCACTTCAATCCATCGCAATTTTAACTATTTCTTCTATTCATCCTTCTCTCCTCATCTTTCTCTCCCTCCCTCTTTGCCTCCCTGTCTTTCTTTCTTTCTCTGTCTGTCTGTTCGTCTGGTCTGTATGACCGTCTGTCTCCACCTTACTCTCTCTCTTCCTCTCTCTCTCTCTCTCTATCTCTCTCCCTTTCTCTCTCTCCCTCTCTCTCTCTCTCTATCTCTCTCCCTCTCTCTTTCTCCCCCCCTCTCTCTCTCTCGCTCTCTCACTCTCTCTCTCTCCCCCCCCCCTCTGTCTCTCTCCCTCTCTCTATCTCTCTCCCTCTCTCTCTCTCTCCCCCTCTCTCTCTCCCCCTCTCTCTCTCTCTTTCCCTCTCTCTATCTCTCTCCCTCTCTCTCTCTCTCCCCCCTCTCTCTCTCCCTCTCTCTCTCGCTCTTTCCCTCTCTCTCTCTCCCCCCTCTCTCTCTCCCTCTCTCGCTCTCTCCCTCTCTCTCTCTCTCCCCCCCCCCCTCTCTCTCTCCCTCTCTCTCTCGCTCTCTCTCTCTCTGCCTGTCTGTCTCTATCTCTCCCCCGTCCTCTGTCTGTTTCTTGTTCACCCTGCATGCCTCATGCCACCCTCTCACTCCCACCTCTTCCAGCTCGTTATCTTCTCAGGGAAAACATATTTTTTCACGTTCACGCTTCATGGAAGACAGAAAGAAATTAAATTCCGCGCTGACATTTTCACTTTTCATTTTTCTGTTGCGACATTGTTTCATCCCCTCATGTTCTCCCTTTCTTCTGTCTTTCGTGCTTGTCTCTCAATCTCACTTACTTTCAACATCCCTTTCTCCAATTCCCAATGGAAAAACAACAAAAACAACACTTCCCAGTGTAAATGGCCACAGGGCTGCATAAGAGATTTTGTTTTCCTCACAGTTATCGCCCCCTGCCATTGTGATGCTCACGTGCCCCAGGTTTACCCCTACCCCCTCTCATCCCCACCCCCCATCCAACTCTGCACACAGTTCTATATGCCCGCTTTCATTCATGATGTTAACCGATGAAACATTCTGTGTCTCTGAGACTCCGCGCTAGTTTGCCCGGACAAGAATAATTCCATTATGATCGTGCAAGGAAATGCCTCAACCACACGCACGTGCCAGCAATTAGCCTCACGAATCTGCACAATTTATGCCCATCTAAAAATTCCCGCGTCCTTCTCTGGAAAGAAGAAAAACACGTCAACTTGATTCTAAATTGCGTGAATGGATGTGATTTCCTCCATCTCTGCTCTGATGTCAGAGGTTCCCATCTCTGTCCCAGACACCGCCGATTGCCACCGTCTAGTTGTGCCAGAAACGCTGTTGCCTCAACCACACAGTTTGAGAATCGCATACTAAACTTGAAACCCAATTCGAATAAGCGTTAACTCTCCCCCCCCCCCACCTCCCCTCCCCAATGTTCAAATGGCACCCTATTGAGAATATTCGGGGCAAAAAAAACTCATGCCCAAATTCCGAACTCTATCGCGATGTTGCAGAGAAAAGTCAAAATCGGCCGGCGCTGCTTTTGTCATTTCCCCAATTCTCCACAGGGAAACAGTTGTGGTGGCCACAACTATAGGCTGTAGTGGTGCGCTTTTGGTTTTTGTTGTTGTTGTTGTTGTTTCAGGAAAGAGTTGAGGATCCCGGCGTGACATGCAAGCATCTTTCTCTTCACCTCTCTCTCTCTTTTGCTTTCCCTCATCGCTCTCTGACCAATCTCTCACTCTCTCCCTCTGTCTGACCTCACCCACTGGGACCACTACCTTTAAAAAAGCATCTCTGTTACAAAATGATGTAAGTCTCTTTTCGTTTTGCACATTGTAACTCTCCCTAACCAGATGATGCAATGTTTTTGTGTCCACAGATGCGTTGTTGTCTGACGCTATTAGCTGTATGTATGACAGGATTGCTGCATCCGTCCGCTCCCATCAATCCAGGTAAGTCTGGCACTTTTTTCTGTCTTCTTCTGACATGTAGACAGTTTACCTTATAAATCATGGAGCATTCAGATAG
This sequence comes from Onchidella celtica, assembly GCA_963931925.1. Taxonomy (NCBI): domain Eukaryota; kingdom Metazoa; phylum Mollusca; class Gastropoda; order Systellommatophora; family Onchidiidae; genus Onchidella; species Onchidella celtica. The sequence continues at coordinate 73,750,261 of OZ007570.1, read as the reverse complement.
ACCAGTTTAAGTATTCGAAACGTTGGCCATAATTGATGAGTTCGAAAGACGACTGGACTATCTACCGAAAAGGCAGTTTCCAGAAAACTGGCGTCAACGTTTTTTGGCCTTTAGTATAATGCCTAGATGTCAATTATTTTCTGATGGATATACCCATGTTTGTAACTGTGGACTGGTACGAAACCTCTCACAAAGCTACAAAAAGGCCCAATTTCGACGTACATGGAGAAATCCGAAAGTTCAAACTGCTGGAAAAACTAGTCAAGGAAATAAATACCAGTCACTAATTGACCGGTTCTTCAACCAATACGTCATCATACTGCTTTACTGGCAGTCTATACTGGAATAACGACAGTTCATGGGGAATCAATCTCTTATGAATCTGGAAATATTACATCACATGATTTGTCACGACAGCAGTAGAATAGATTGATTTGAGTCATAGGCTACTGGCATAGATTTTGCTTTTTTTCCTCATTGGACTGATGAAAATTATTTGAAAGTGCAAAAGATACAAAACAACATGACAATTCAAACACATAACTGTGTGTACTGATACTGCAGGAGAAGGGGTTTGGTGGCGGCGTTTTTCAAGACCAGTCGGACATTTTTCATTCTTTCTTTAGCAATGCCTGTCTCACATTCCAATCCGTCAGTTCATTTCCATAGCGGGAATGAGAAACATTTGAATGGATGCAAACATGACATTTTCAGCATTAGCGTTCACAGACCTGTCTCATTTCTCTCTCCTGCTCTGTCCTGATCTGCGGGTGGTTGGTGAGCATTTCCGGTGGAGCCTCCTTCTGTCCCATCAGTCTGATCTTTAGTTCTGTCTATCGTCTTGGCTCTTTTCTAGCACAATATACCCGTCATCGTGTCGACCTCCTGTCTCCAAACTCACTCTCTTTCTATATCTCTTTCTCTCTCTTTCTCTCTCTCTCCCTCTCTCCCTCCCTCTGTGTCTGTCTGTCTTTCTCCTTATTTCCCTTTTTCCATCTCTCTCTCGCCCGATTTTCTCTCCCTCTCCTCTCTCCCCATCTGTCTTTCCCTCTCTCTCCACATCTTTCTCTTTCTTTCTCTGTCCCTCTTTTCCTCTCCCTCTCCCCCCTCCTCCCTCTCTCTCTGCTGTTGGTGATTAGGTCTCTTCAATGACCATTTTGCATCCTTGTCCTGTCAAACACGGTTACTGGCACTGTCAGTGAAGGAATTCATCATTAAAGACCCATTGTGTCAGACATGCTCTCCATGAGCCCGGGAATACACATGTGACATGGCAGGACATTTTCTCAAGGTCAGATTTCAAAGGTCACGAAAGATAAACTCTTTCTCCCTCTGTCGCAGAACTGGTTCCTCGCCCTTTATCAAGAATACAATTAATTCTGTCTTTCCGGCTAAAATGTTTATAGATGCGTGTTTACTCTTGTTTCCTACAGTCTGTCTAAAGATACGTGTTTACTCTTGTTGCCTACAGTCTGTCTATAGATACGTGTTTACTCTTGTTGCCTACAGTCTGTCTATAGATGGATTTCCCAGTGCTGCAGTTCGTAGTTCGCCGCAAGTTCAACAGGTCCTCTCACCATCCACAGCCTGGCTTCAAGGTTTCATATTCATACCCCCAATTACACTGACCTCTCCCCAATACGTTATGCGTCTACTTACACGAGATAACGTTAGCTCCCCCCCCCCCCCCTCACGGTTTATTTCTTTATTTCTTTTCTTTCTACCATCATTTCCTCTTCCTTTCTCTGTTTTACTCCAACCTGATTTTCACTTTTAGTCTCACATGTTTTTCTCTCTCCCCCTTGCGCCTTCTTCCTCAACCCCCCCCCCCCCACAGACACACCTCAGAGCCAGGTTTTGGTATTTCTTCTTCCGATTTCTCCTTCTGTCTCTCATACTATTCCTCCTATCAATACCTCTCTCCCAAATTCCATGCCGGGTGCTCGTATTCCTGTCCCTCTCTTTTTCTTTCTCTCCGCCTCCACCTGGCGACATTCAGCACGGTCCTGGTGACGGCAACCCGCACGACAACCCATAGGACAACCCTCACGAGAGGGGCTGGGCTAGATCGATCATCCCGCGAGTTGTTGAGACACCGCCCAGCCTACTGGGGCCCTGGACTGCCGAGGGTTAAACTCTGGCCAAATTGCTGATTACAGGACATGGAAATGCTATTAATTGTGGGACATTAGGGTAGTGTTCTACCATAGCAGTCTCTTTCCTCTTTCTTCACCCTCTCTACTCCTGTGTAAATCTTAAATAAGCACCAGCGCGTGTTTTTGTCTAGACACACTCTGAGACAGGAGCAATCAGGAGCGACACGACAAATGGCTCGCTGGAAACATCATTTTCACATTTGTACACATTTGTACACATATCGTAGTGATCGCCTAACGGAAATTGTCTCTCTCAATGTCTCGCACGTACACGCTAGCTCACGCCTTGTTAAACATACGCTCTGCCTGACACATCCCCAGCGACACACACAGACTCACACACCAACACACACACATGCACAGTGAATAAAAACACACACTCTTGCCTGCATATTGACGCATGTGTAGATCTCTCTCTTCGGATGTTCCCTCAGGTATCCATGCATTTGTTCCATTTTCCCTCTGACATCCGCTCTTCCATTTCGCCTTCCACTCTCTTTACTATCCCAACCCCATTCTCTCTGTCTTTCCCCTTCTTTCCCTCCTCTCTCTTCCTCTCTGTCCATCTCCCCCCTCCCTCTCCTTCCGCTTTCCCTCCCGTCCCTCTCCCTCTCTCGCTTTCTCTCTCTCACCTGTCTCTTGGTTTCTATCTCTCTCTCACCTGTCTCTTGGTTTCTATCTCTCTCTCACCTGTCTCTTGGTTTCTATCTCTCTCTCACCTGTCTCTTGGTTTCTATCTCTCTCTCACCTGTCTCTTGGTTTCTATCTCTCTCTCACCTGTCTCTTGGTTTCTATCTCTCTCTCACCTGTCTCTTGGTTTCTATCTCTCTCTCACCTGTCTCTTGGTTTCTATCTCTCTCTCACCTGTCTCTTTGTTTCTATCTCTCTCTCACCTGTCTCTTGGTTCTATCTCTCTCTCACCTGTCTCTTGGTTTCTATCTCTCTCTCACCTGTCTCTTGGTTTCTATCTCTCTCTCACCTGTCTCTTTGTTTCTATCTCTCTCTCACCTGTCTCTTGGTTTCTATCTCTCTCTCACCTGTCTCTTGGTTTCTATCTCTCTCTCACCTGTCTCTTGGTTTCTATCTCTCTCTCACCTGTCTCTTGGTTTCTATCTCTCTCTCCCTCTTCATTTCTTTCTTTCTCTCCCCTCTCTTTTCGTTCCTACCTCTCTCTTTCCTTCTGTCTGTTTCTCTGTTTCTCTCTCTGTTTTTTTCTCTCTCTCTGTCTCTGTTTCTGTACAGAAAGTCAACACGCTACCGTTTCTAGAAAGTATTCCTATTAGAAAGGTGGCTATACCAGAACTTGACATACAATTGGTTGTGTATTTCTATACTGAACAGGTCAGTAAATTCCGCCCAGAGAAATACATGGGGTAATTATTTTGTTTGTAGCATTAAGACTGCAGTGAACCAACACCCCACAAACCTGACTACGCTGTCACGTACGACATTACCAACACCATGTAGAAATGATGTAATCAAACAAGTAGAAAGACCACAACTTACAAAATTATGCTTTTCGCCAAAAAAATAGTAATTTTCTCATTATTTTAAATGTGGGAATGTTTGAGTGTTGCACTGCAAGGGCCATGGGCCTCCTAAACCAACCGTGCCAGCATCCCTACGCCAGTCTGACGTAGATTTGTATCGGATTTCCCCAAGGTAGGTCAAATTACCGAGGCGGATTCCCTATACCGTTGGCTCGATGTCGTAACCAGCAAATCTGCCTAAGAAAGATGGCATTCCAGAGAGCAAACAATTATATGCATCGGGCTTCCGTAGGATTGGTTGACTGCTAACTAGCACAAACTTGATGCTGCAGCCAAGAGTGCCACTTCACTTTAGTCAGTCTTTTCTACCATCAGCAGAATGGTCAGAGATTTCTCGGAAACTGCATTTTAAATTTGTTTGAAATTTGTACAGGCTCATATTTCACATTCAGCATTGATTAAATGAATGTTTTTATTTGTTAAACTGTAGCCAGATTTTCAGTTTGCTTATCTGCTCTTTGTAAAACATACTAAGATGATCAATTTATTTAAGAAACAATTCCACAACACCAGTCTGTGCGCAACACTAAAATATTTGTCCACCTTGAACGGGAAGAAGTCAATGAACACTCATTGAACAACTAATCATAAAAGTACACAATCTGTTGAACATATTTTTATTGGTTCAAAGAAAAAAAACAACGTATCCTTCCTTTGAGTTGTCCCACATATATAATAATATTATGGACTGTTGGCCTTCACTAGCTTCATTGTAAGGTATTTTACATTATAAGCCATAGGTGGGCATTTAATACCACCGCAGTCGGTACTTTCTCTATTTGGTTTACTAGTTCGACTCTGCGCCACTAACACCATCTTATGGTACATTTGACCCGGAGTAAGGAGCATGCTAGTCCCAGGGGGAAATTCAACACGAGGGACGGGCTGGGAGGAGAGACAGGAAAAAGAGGTCTGAAATTCACAGCAGCTAAACCAAGAGAGACAACCATTAAATAAACTGATTTCTGTGTCCATCATCAGTCCTTGTCTCCCTTCTCGCCCAAAGTACCGGGTGATGCACGCTCAGAACCAAGATGACGTCATACTGCAGTGAAACCTTCATTCGACACCTCGCCCCCCCCCCACCCCTTCTGATACAGTTTATGCCCTCACTTTGTGTAATGAAAGTAAAAAAAAAAAAAATGCAGCCCGGGGGTTCAATTTGGCTATAACCCCAACTGTTGCTATGGTAACTTATTGTATCTACGCCGCATCGGATTGGTGTACACATTTTCAGATAATAATATCCAAATCAATACTTTCTTAGTGTACAATGGTAATGAAACTGCGTGTAATACATTACAGATATTTTTTATTCAACTTTGTCAAAACATTTATGACATTTAGAAAATAAACAGATTATTACCCCCCCACCCCCCAAACCAAAAAAAAAACAACAGACATAAAAAAAGATTTCTGAAAAAAAGATTTAAAAAAAAAAAGAAAGATTCAAACAACAGCAACAAAAAGGTTTGCTAAAATGAAGAAAAAAAAAAAAGACATTAAATTGCCTCAAGATCTGTCAAAGACATTTAGAGAAATTAATTATTTAGGTGAAATAATTTCAACAATTGAGAAAACGTCCATTAACGTAACATCAACAACACCATTAGCTACGGCTTTGATGTCTTGTTTTCAAATTTGTCGTTCTGAACAATGTACAGACTGAAACTCTCAGATATGACCTAAAAAATCGCTAACAGTTTGAGAAGTACGGAAGAAACACAGATTTTTTTTTCTTTTTAATGTGTATGTGTATACAGTCATGTGTTTCAATCGTGAGTTTTCATTCCCCGTGTGGTCATTTCCTGAAATTTCATAATTTTTCTTTTAACTTCTCGGAGTGGTAGATAAAACAGCGCAGCTTCTCCTTCACGGTTCTGAAAAAAAAAAAAAATTAAAGCCTGCATACAGCACGCCGCGTACTGATGGTGGGCGGAGCCTATGACGCATTGTTTACAGAAAAGAGTGCTTGGTGTAATGATAGTGATACTATGATCTGGTGGCAGTGCCAACATAACTAAACAGAACAAAAAAAAAATTTTTAAAAATAAAGATACGTCCTTTTTGTCAGGAGGGAATAAGGTGAAGATAGTTCTGCCAGTTGGAGAAATGCGCTTTTACAAAACAGCAACAACAAATAATGCTTTGGATTTTTTTTAAGTGACTGGCATACATGTATGTCTCAAACTCTGTAACAAAAACAAGAACCAAAAAAAAAAATTAAATATTTTGGCGATACCCTGATTTGTGCCATGGCCGGTGAAATAATTACTTTTCCATCTTTTCCTGCTCGGTCATGCTAAATATCATCCCCCCCCCCTCCCTGTTCCCAATCCCTCCTGTTTCCATTCAGAATGAAAACTAGATCAACAAAGAACATGACACACTATGAGATAGTGAGACAAAGGCTCTGTGTGATTTCCCCAGCCATTGGACAATGACTAGAATGGCTGGACAGTTGAGATTTATCTGCTAACCTAGATCTATCCCCAATAGTGTCATAAACCCTTCCTTGGTCAGATCGCAGCTTCTAGAACGGAAATGGCATGTGACTAAATATGGTCGTGATGTCCTTTGGGAGGAAATAGGGTTGGGTGGGTGAGAAACAGAAAAAAGGGGTGGGGTGGGGGGATGGAATGCGTTTGAGGTGAGAAAACACTTATGATCTATTTGGGCAGGACCAATCTCTCCAGAGACTTCAGTCGCCAGCAGGTTATCTATCTATCTATCTATCTATCTATCTATCTATCTATCTATCTATCTATCTATCTATCTATCTATCTATCTATCTATCTATCTATCTATCTATCTATCTATCTATCTATCTCTCTGTCTTTCTATCTATCTATCTATCTATCTATCTATCTATCTATCTATCTATCTATCTATCTATCTATCTATCTATTTATCTATCTATCTATCTATCTATCTATCTATCTATCTATCTATCTATCTCTCTGTCTTTCTATCTATCTATCTATCTATCTATCTATCTATCTATCTATCTATCTATCTATCTATCTATCTATCTATCTCTCTGTCTATCCATCTATATATCTATCTATTTTTCTATCCATCTATATATCTATCTATCTATCTATCTATCTATCTATCTATCTATCTATCTATCTATCTGTCGGCCGTCTGTCTGTCTGTCTGTCTGGCTGTCATCTTTCTGTCTGTCTGTCCTTCCATCCGTTCGTTTATCTAGCTGTCTATCCATCTATCTATCTGTTTGTCTGTCCGCCCGCCCGTCTGTCTGTCTGTCTGTCTGTCTCGCTGATTGTCTGTCTGACTATCTATCTGTCTATCTGTTCGTCTGTCCGTCAGTCTATTTATCTATCTTTCTATCTTTCTATTTATCTATATATCTATCTATCTCTCTTTCTATCTATCTATCTAACTACCTTCTCTGTCCATCTATACGTCTAATCAACCAGCATCTTGATGGCCACCCTGAGCACTGGCCATGTCTCACAGCTTCACTAAACCAGACATTGCTCATGTGGCAGGTTATTTTTTTCTTTTTTCTAGCTCTATATCATCATCTCCACTGTCTGATGTCAACATGAATTCCTTGTTTCTGCCTGCTCCACTGATAATAAATTTTTAAAAAATACCTCGACTCACACCACCTCCCCCTTCCCTCCTCTGTATCTGCATGCCTTGACTGGGATGGGTCACAGTCCTCAAAGCTGTCACCCCCCCCCCCCCCGCTAACACAGGATCAGATGGAACCTGGGTGTGACCAGTGACATTTCGTGGGTGCTTAACCGAATTGTCTCTGTACAGGAAACTATTTCATTGTCCTTTGCCAGCGATGATAACATTATTGTGACAGATAAAAAACATGTAACAAAGGCGTGTATGTGCAGTCACAGAATGTCTCTCTTGTAAAAACAAAACAGTTTAAAAAAAAGAAAAAAGATCAATACAATTACTTTACAAAATGGCGTGAGACCTGGCAGGGCTAATTTGATCATCCTGTGAGTTTATCCAGGTTTACAATGTGTATGTTATTCTTACTGAATTTTTTTTTTTTTAAAAGGGGGGGGGGGTCTGTAATCACCTGTGAAATAGGAACTATAGCCTAGTTACCTGTTACTTGATAAAACAAACTTAGGGACATGAAGAGGTGGATTCATGACCCACGTGGTCAGTGCAAGGAGGAATTGGCTGTTGACGACACTGTGAATGATGAGAACAACGATGCTGGAGAAGACGGGAACGTGAAAGAACAGAGAGGAATAACCAATTTGCAGCTCACATTTTCTCTCTTGTGTTTCTGAAAACGAACTTGTGTGGAGAAATGACGTCATTGTGGTTCCTGCCCGTGTTATACCTCGCGCAAGGACGCTGCTCAAGTCGCTTCTCTCAGTCGTCTTTTTAAATGCACTGGCTCACACATACCTACCTAGAACTAACCATTGAAAGACTTTTGTCCGTGTCAGTTATCTCACTGAGTTTAGTGGAGAATGATAATTTTGTCTAATGAAAAACCATAAACGAAAAAAAACAACTTATTTTTGAATAATTATTTCACTTGGCCAGGTGCACATATGATACTTCGTTGCGTTGCAGTCTCGTCGCGTTTTTGAAATGTGCGCGAATGAATGGAGACAGGCACACATGAGCGAAGCAAGCACACGACAGTGCTGACAGTAGATGAGTCTATGACACGATTACAACGCCCACACGTGGCTTGAAGATGCGTTGTTGTAGGACAGTTTGGTCATGAACCACCTGCGGCAGCTCTGTTGTTGAAGGACAACACTCTAGTTAAAGAGCCGATTAGAGAAAAATGTAGTTTAGTTAACTGCTCAGCTAGAGCTTTCTATGTAAAACACAGCAGTTGCTTAACTGTAGTCGAGTCACATTCAGAAGTGCTAAATGTCTTCATGCAAATTGCCCAAAAATGTTCGCCAACAATGGATAATTAAATTTATGTAAAATTTTGTCAGTGGCATGGAACATTATTGCATTGATAAAGTGCAAAAAATTAATGTGTAATAATTGTATTGTGTAATTATATCTGTGTGCCTACAAACAAACATCACATGTCATATATTAATGTTTTCTTCTTTTCTTTTCTTCCCCTCTCCCCGCCCCCTCCCCTATCTCATGTTCTCCCTCAATACCCTTCCCTCCCTCTTATCGCCTGTTCATACTTAGCGCCAGAAAACTGTTTAAATTACGAAAGCGATTACAACAGACAAAGAGGTATTGCGATAAACAGGATGTCTTTTATACTAGGCAAAGAATTTGGGAGTTAAAACCCCCAACAGTATCAACAACAAATTTTAGCTTGTATTTTTGTGATCACCACCGATTTTTCATCATGCTGATAACTGTAGACGTAACTGACTTTATCAAGTGCAAAGCTGAATATTCCATGTCAATCTGTTAAGAAATATATTATTTCATAAGTAAGCTTATACCATTCACTACCAGATACAAAGATAAGTGAATAAATTAGTAAATAAACAGTGGAAAGTTTTCTAGAGGTAGGAGGAAAGCACTTTTTCAAGCAAGTTCTATTGTAGAAGGAAATAACTACAACATTGTGTAGCGACTGCCCTGGTTTTATATCACTGGCATTTTTAAAGAATGTTATTTTAAAATAATTGTTTGT